>CAUYRH010110432.1:0-17021 GCA_963574655.1 Perodicticus potto
GACGAAGTGGCATCATAGGGCCCAGAGTCTCTTCTTTATGAGATTATGAAAGAGAATTTTCCAGACATGCCAAGAGATTCTGAAATTCAGATAGCAGACAGTTTCAGAACCCCAGCACGACTCAACCCGAATAAGACATCCCCGAGGCACATTATAATTAAGTTCACTAAAGTTAATATGAAAGAGAAAATTCTGAAAGGAACCAGATGCAAGAAAAATATTACCTACAAGGGGAAGAATATTAGAATAACTGCAGACCTCTCTGATCAAATCTTTCAAGCTAGAAGAGATTGGGCATCTACTTTTAATATCCTAAAACAAAAGAACTTTCAACCCAGGATCCTGTACCCAGCTAAACTGAGTTTCATCTACGATGCAGAAATTAAATACTTTAATGACATCCACATGCTGAAGAAATTTGCTATAACTAAACCAGCTCTCCAGGATATTATCAAACCTATCCTCCACAATAACCAGCATAATCCTCCACCATAAAAGTTTTCTCGCCCAGAAACTTCTTACCAAATTCAAACTTCCACAATGATGAAAGAATTAAAAATGTCCACTAGATTTTCTACAGATTTATCAATAGGTTCTATTAATGTGAATGGCTTAAATTGTCCTCTAAAAAGGCATAGGATGGCTGACTAGATACAAAAACTCAAGCCAGATATCTGTTGCATACAAGAATCTCACCTTGCTTGTGGCTCAGCGAGTAGGGCGCCAGCCCCATATACCAAGGGTGGCGGGTTCAAACCCGGCCCCAGCCGAACTGCATCAAAAATTAGCCGGGCGCTGTGGCGGATGCCTGTAGTCCCAGCTACCTGGGAGGCTGAGGCAAGAGAATCTCTCAAGCCTAAGAGGTGGAGGTTGCTGTGAGCTGTGACTCCACAGCACTCTATGGAGGGCGATAGAGTGAGACTCTGTCTCTACAAAAAAAAAAAATAATAACAAAATAAAATAAAATTTGTTGTATCCACTAGCCGACTTCTTCACTCAAATGAAGTTGAGTTTGAAGTTATTCCCTATCCCTTTGTTTTTCTATATTGTTCAATACCTCCTTCTCATACATTATATTCTTTGCTTATTTATTCAATTTAACTTCTTGGAGCAGATAATTTTCCCCCATTTCCTAAGAAGTATCTTACATTTAAAAACATTTGTAATAAATATTTGGTGAATAAATGATTCACGACACTCCATTTCTTAGGAGCATTCACGTTATATATAGCCTTGGTGATAAGAGAATGAGTTGTTTCACTCAGTACCTCCAAAATCTATTCTGAGCTATTTCCTTTTAACTCTCCATGCTCCAGCTACCCTGGCTCTGGTTCTGCTTCCGTGATCTCTTTTTAACCACAATACACTAGAACATTCAGTTTTTTTTTCCTGCCTAAAATATTCACTTTCCACGTATCACCAATTTTTTAGCCTCTTCATCTTTCAAAATCAGCTTAAATATATCTGTCTTAGAAAGGACTATTCAATTAATGGTGCTGGGAAAACTGGATAGCCACGTGTAAAAGACTGAAACAGGATCTTCACCTCTCAGCATCATAAAAATTAACTCACCAAGGATAAAAGATTTAAATCTAAGCCACGAAATTATAATAATTCTAGAAGAAAATTTTGGAAAAATCTTTTAGATATAAGGCTAAACATAAAATTTATGAAGAGAACCCTAAAAGCAAACAGAGCAACAACAAAGATAAACAAATGGGATCTGATCAAATTTAAAAGTTTCTCTGCAGTGAAGGACAAAATCAATTGAGTAAAAAGGCAACCTACAGAATGGGAGAAAACATTTGCATGATATCCATCTGATAAAGGGCTGATAACCTGAATCTACAAAGAACTCAGAAAAATCAGCAGGTAAAAATCAAACAACCCCATTAAAAAGTGAGCAAAAGACATAAACACACAGTTTTCAAATGTAGATAGTCTAATGGCCAAGAAACAAATGAAAAAATGCTCAACATCTGTAATCTTCAGGGAAATGTAAATTGAAACCCCAGAGAGACATCACCTAACTCCATTGAGAATGGCTGTTATCAAGAAGTCCCAAGCAACAAATGCTGCTGTGGACGTGGGGAGAAACAAAACAAACAATAAAACATTTATAGACTGTTGCTGGGACTGCAAACTAGTATGACCTCTATGGAAAGTAGGACAGAGATACCTCCGAGAACATCAAGCAGACACACCATTAATTGAATAGAGATTCTTTTCCCTGGTATATATTTTTATCTGCTTTGTCAAAAATCAGATGGGAATACGAAGGTGGTTTCATCTACAGGTTTTCTATTCTGATCCATAGGCCTATGGCTCTGTTTCTGTTCCAGTAATATGCTATTTTGGTTACAATAGCCTTGTAGTATAGCTTGAAATCTGATAAAGTCATACCTTCCTGCTTTGTTCTTATTATGTAAGGTTGCAACAGCTATGTTTGGTTCATTTATCTTTAGCCTCTGATAATCACCATTTTACTGTCTGCTTCTGTAAGTCTGATTATTTTAGATTGTGCATTTTAAAATTTCTAGAGAATAAATTTCAATTGTTGTTACCACAAAAATGGTAAGTATTTGAGGCGATGGATATGTTAATTAGCTTTATTTAATTATTCCATATTGTACATATATATCATGACATTATTTGTACCCCATAAATATATACAGTTATAATCTATCAATTAACAATAACATATTAAAAAATATTTTTTAAAGAAAGGCAGAGGTAACCAATGTTGATAAGACTATGGAGTAAAGTGAACACTTCTACACTGTTGATAGGAATGTAAATTCACAAAGCCTATTTGGAAAAAAGTACAGACACTACCCAACAAATTAAAAATACAACTACCACCTGATCCTGCAATTCTGGTGCTATTTAAAGGAATTAAAATTGGAGCCTCACAGACATATCTGCCCTCCCATGTTCATTTAAGCATTATTTCCAATAAGCATTATGGAAACAACCTAGGCGCACATCAGTGGATGAATAAACAAGAAGATTAGTTACTATGCATACATCATATATATTATATATGCACATATCTACAAATATATGTATATATACACAAATATACATGACTTTGGACTATTAAGAACCCAGCTTAGAAAAAGTGCTATGTGTCTCATGACTGAATATCACTACAGTCATCTTCAAAGTACTCTTCTTGGCCATCTGGTGAAAAGTTGGCAAACTTAATTATCAGCCCTCATACAACACCAATGGCCATTCCAGAAAAAGAGTTCCAATATTGCTTTGAAGGGCAGACTGGGTGCCATGCTTAGGTAGCATTGGTAGATAGCTTCCCAAGAGGATTCCTTGAAGGTGATCATCACGACATCTAGCAATGAGATGGTAGCACTTTTTGTAGGATAAGTTTGTGAACTTAATTTTCTGACCTCATATACACACACAAAAATGGAATATTACTCAGTTTCAAAAAAGAAGATACTGTCTTTTGTGGCTCCAGGTCCAAGTTATCATATATTCCATTTGTAACAACACTGAAGATATTGTGCTAAGTGAAATAAGACAAAGATAGAAAGAAATTAGCACAGTATGGCCCTTTTATGATAAATACAAAAAATAATTAAATACATTTGCTCAGAGAGTAGCACGTTTGTTATCAGAGGCAGTAAGAGCAAATGGGGAGAAGTGCAAAGGATATAAACTTGTGGTAGTTTAGGATGAATGAATCTTGAAATTCAGTGTACAGCATGGAGACCATAGTTAATAATAATTGTATTATATACTAAAAATTTGCTAAGGCTTGGCGCCTGTAGCTCAAGTGGCTAAGGCGCCAGCCACACATACACCACAGCTAGCAGGTTCGAATCCAGCCCGGGCCTGCCAAACAACAATGATGATTACAACCAAATAACAACCAGGTGTTGTGGTGGGCGACTGTAGTCCCAGCTACTTGGGAGGCTGAGACAAGAGACTTGCTTAAGCCCAGGAGTTGGAGGTTGCTGTGAGCTGTGATGCCAGAGCACTCTACCCAGGGCAACAGTTTGAGGCTCTGTCTCTAAAATTAAATTAAATTAAATTAAATTAAATTAAATTAAATTAAATTAAAAAAATTAAAAAAGTAAAAATTTGCTAAAAGAGTATGTTTTAGGTGCACTTACTACACACAAATATACACAAAATGGTAGCTATGGAATGCAATGAATGGATTAATTTGCTTAAGTATAGTAATAATTTCTTCATGTGTCTCATATATATATCAAGACAGCATGGCATGCGCCTTAAAATATACAATTAAAAATATATATTCAAAATCTGCATTTTCTCTAAAAATGTGTGTGTGTATATATATTCTCTATTTTTTATAATATGCCTAAATATAATTTATCATGAAATTTGCATCTGGAAAGGAAAGCAATTGCTTCAAATTTAGAAAATAGAATCAATGTTCTCAAAATATAATAAGTGCTCTGACCAGAGAAGGGCGAGGTAACGTAAGGACACAGAGCAGAACCAACAATCAAAGTGTGAGTCAGGACGGATGAGCAACATCTAAAAGGAGACTTGTGTCACTGGAAGAGTTTCTTTTGCTAAGAAGTGAGGGATGTCAGAGTATTCTAAAAAGAATTTCCAATTCCAGAACTAGCATGACGCCCTAAGAAAAAAAGTTTAGTGTTTACAAGAAAACAAATGATGAAGGTTAGGGAGGATCGGGGGGAAGACTGTGTTTGGGAATGTGCAGATTATGAATATGCAGTTTTGATGGACAAAGAGGAGTTAATTTAGAGTATGAAAATAGGGCTTTAGGAGGGAAAAATCACATGTTCAAACTGACGTGAGAACCAAATGTCTCTATCAGAATGCACACACCATCTGCTATGACAGCAGTTCTCAATCTGTGGGTCACGACCCACAGGAACTGTATTAAAGGGCCGCGGCATTAGGAAGGTTGAGAACCTCTGTACTAGGGCATGCCATACTTTGGGAAACATGCAGTTTTCCGACTTCTTTGCAGCTGTTGTTAGAGTTGTGGATTGTATTCAAAAAATGAACTTGTAAGGTCTTGAGCAGAAGAGAAAAATACAAAGAAGAAATTAAAATCATCTGTCATTTCGCCCATCCATTGCCTACCCTGAGCTCTTAGTAGATTTCTTTTCACTAAGTTTCCATGCATTTGGGGAAATGTTTGCATAAGGAGAATTACACCTACAGATGTATTCATTAGTCCCCAAGAATTCTTGTTCTTCAGTTTTTCCGAAGGTGGTGCATGTGTGCAAATTTTACGAAATCATTGGCTTAAGAAAGATTGGTATGTGCTTGCCTCTATGCTTCCCAAATGGTGGGATTTATTTAAGCATGTTTCCACCCAGAAGTTATCTGCTAATGCAATTTCCTCAGATATTTTCTCCTGGAGATGAATATCCTCTCTAAGTTGTGGTTTGATTACATGTTCATAAAAGGGCACTTAGGGCTGCTTTGGCACTTGCTATGATAATTGACAAAACATTGGGCCTCTTTAAATCTCTTGATAAAATTGTACTAATCACATTTTCCACTGCCTCCGCTCTTTCCCTTTTCTCTCTGCTGCTCTCTGATTCTTGCAACTCTATTTTCCTTCAGCCTGGACCAAAGTGAAAATGAAATTTCACAGGCAATAATGTAGCATCTATCCCTTTTCTAATAAGATGAATTTGAAAGTTTAAAGGGCGTGCGAGAAATCCGCAGTCACCTGACGACTGTAGGCTGATTTGAGTGTGCTTCTGCTACGTTTTGAATTTCTAGTGACTTTAAAAATAAGAAGGAAGTAAACACAGAGAAAAATAAAATTTGCTTTGGAATCAAAAGATTTTGTTGTAAATCATCTTTAGTGCATGCCCTATTTGATAATTTGTCCAACTGCATGAATTGCTTATTTCTATTTAATATAACACATCTGTAAAATGGATTTGGTACTCCCTGTTAGAGAGGTGTTTTGAGCACAAAAAAGGTGTTATGTTTAATGTGTATGGTACATACTACGTGCTAAAAATGATGTTCTTGTCAATCTCCTTAAATGTGTGTCTTCAACGTTCATTTTTTGAATCTTCACATTTCGATTACAGTGCCCGATATATGGTTGACAATTATTAGAAGCTTAGTAGAACTAAGCTAAAACCTCTTAGTGTAGGATCATTTTTCAATGCTCAACTATATGCAGGACAACTTATTAACATATAGATTTTTATCTTTTTCATGATCTTAGTAGACTTTTCTAAAAAGTGAACAAAACAGTAAACTATTTAGGTCACAAAAACAGTGTGCTAGAATCTACTAGCCTTAATATGTATTGAATATTTATGAGCCAGCACAAGTGCTCAGCCTTCCCAACATCCTGATCCTTCCGAAGCTCTATCATCTCATCCTGTCTTGTCATTGACATTTATCATCCAATGAATTTACCACTTTATGAAATAAAATTTTACTCTGTACATGACCAAATCCACCAGTAGGCAGCTATGTCAGGAGAATATTAGCACTAAAGTAATTCCAGTACCCAATAAAGAGAAGTCCGAAGACAATGTTCCTTAATAGTTAAAAGGACATTGGAGGGTGGTGCCTGTGGCTCAAAGGAGTAGGGCGCTGGCCCCATATACCAGAGGTAGCGGGTTCAAACCCAGCCCCAGCCAAAAACTGCAAAAAAAAAAAAAAAAAAAAAAAAACGGATATAGGAAAGATAATCAGAATTAAAAGAAAAAAAATAAAGCAAATAATTATAAGGAAAAATAATTATGACAACTAAACTGGGTTTGTAAGAATAGTTTCACCATATGAATATATTTGAAAATTCAAATTAGCGTTTTAAAAAGGTAACATATCAAATATCTTAAAGTTAGTGTGTGTATTAGCAATTTGGAACTAATTTGTTTAAAAGAAACATCTTTAGACTAGTCAATAATTTAATATGGGTATATTAAATTGATGACAGTGGTTAATACCATTCCTATTCTGAATGAGGAATAATTTTATGTAAACTACATAATTATCTATTTATGAGTCTTTCCCCCAGAAAGATGAGGAATAGTTAACATTATTATGAGCCAGAGCGATGAGGAGTTTTGACAGTATATATCACAATTTCCTTTTCTCGAGGGCTGGAGAAAGAAAATAAGACAGTGAGCAATGTTAAATCTTGTGGATTTTTTTGTTTAATTATAACAGATCAGAAATAGTTTCCTACAGGCCCATATGATTTGGAGAAAGAATGTTCTATTTCCTCATAATTGTCAAATTCCACATAAAGCAGATAAAATAGTTGAACTAAGAATAATTAAACCTCATAATTAAAACTCAATTTTTTTTTTTTACTGGCCTTTGAAGAAAATAAAATCACTGTGTTTGATAATAAGCCTGCTTCAGATGACAGAGCACCAGGAAGACGAAGCCCCCACCGGCAGGCACGGTCCCAAAGGGAAAGAGGGACAGAAGGATAAGACACTTTAGATGACTTCACCCTGGATGCGCAATAAAATAATTTTGTACGCTTTAAAATTATCAGTATATTGTCACCAGTGGCAATGGTGATTTAATTGTTCTGGAACTGGGATGGGCGTCTGTATTTTTTAACAGCTTAGCAGGCATCTTTAAGGGGTAACTCTGTTAGAAAACTATTGGCTTAGAGGATGCAAAATAGAAGAACTCTTTAGCCAGGGACTGATGCGCTCTACTGTTTTAGAAGCTTTTGTGATTGATACCAGTACGTATTTCGGAGTTATAACCAAATAAAAAGAGCAAGGGGCAGAGATCGAGGGTAAGCAATGTGTCGGTTTTAGTTCCTCTGTGGAAGTTCACATTTACTGCGCATTCCTGTGGCTTCCTCCATCTACTCGCCTTTGCTCTGATTAGTTTATTCAGTTGATTATATTGACTAAGTAGAGTTTGAAATATCTATGTTCTATCTTTTATTTATCAAACAAATCACAAACATCCTGCAACATTATAGCAATAAAAAAGAACAACAACAATGACAATTATTTGCTGTCCATTAAAAGTATGTTTGTTCTTAAGTTCAATGATAACAAAACAGGCTACTCTGAATACAACAATATATTAATAGCACCATATTTAGGTATTCTATTAAATTCTAAATAAGGTCTATCAACTATATAAATTATACAACCCACATATTTTGAATCTTCTTTGAAGTTTTTTAGAAAAAGCCAGCCATACACAAATTGTATTTTCAAAATTTTCACATTGCATAGAAATAGCTTATTAATTTCCTCAATTAGCAAATTCTGGGTCTGATGCCTGTGCGATAACAATTGTAGCCCGAAAGAACCTGACTTGTCAGGACTTCATATATGTTATCAAAGTCTGTTAACTACTAACAGATGTTTTTCATACCTACTGTTGTTATAACAGAAAATCATGTTATAGTCTGTTCTAGTTTTATATGTTTATTAGTTCCTAGTTATTGTTTGAGCAGCTTAGGAGGAAAGTAATTAAGCCAAGGGGGAAAATAAGAATTAGTAAGTAACTGAATTTGGCAGATGGAGGGAAGCTAGTTGTATAGTTGCATGCTACAAGGGAAATATGAAAAGTGGGTGTTTGAATAGAAGACAGTAAACACAAAAAAATAGTTGAATCAGAGTTATTACTATTTATACATAAATGATATGATGGCTATTAGAAAGATATAGACATAGAATTAAGCAATCTCTGTGACTAACTGAATTCAGGGACTGGCGAGAGAAATTTTCAAGTACTTTTCAAGTTTCCTACTGGTAAAATTGAATGAATAATAATGTTCCAACATCATCCCTTTTATTTATTCCGTTTAATATTATTAGGTAGAATCAATTAATAACATGTTGAATTGTTTCCCATTAATACATAAAATATGAATGAAAAGCTAAGATCTAGATAATATAAGACATTAACATAACTATCTTCTGCTTCAACTAATTAACAATAACAATATAGTTGAAATAGCAACAGGGTATCTGAGTATAAAAATACTTCCGGTACAATTCAGTTTAGGGTTATCATATTTTTATAGCATTGTAACATGGGATTAATTGACGTTATAGTTTAAGGATTTTCCAAAGATTTAATGAGGCATGAAGTTAAATAAATGATAATTAAGTTTAGAAAGAACTAAAGAGACTTCCTAGAATACAGAGATTTAGGGGAAAGATTCAGAGGAACTGGGAAAACTAGAAGAAAACTGAAGAAGATAGTGAAAGAAAACTTTTCAATCTCAAAGTTTCGATTGCATTAAAAAAGTACATTTGAGGTTTTCCTGGCTCAATCCGTGTAAGTAGTAAGTGTTTCTGTGGAAATCTATATACTACAAAAGGCTGTCTTTTTGAGAAAATGGGAACAAGATGTTCTTATTAGATACATTCTCCTTTCTTAATATCTCTACTATAAAGTTACTTGTGATCTATATAAAATACAAAAATTTTATTTTTAATTGCATCTTAAGCAGTTCACTTATAAATGCCCAGAAGATAAATGGCATACATATGATAAACAATATTACTCATGATACAAGGATGGGTTCGAAATTTAATGTATATTATTACCCAACATGCTAATAGGAAATGATTTTATACAGATAGTTGGTGTTAGTTTTTATTTAATCACTATTATGATTTTTTTTAATTTAGATAATTTTATGTACAGTGAAAGAAACAGAGTGTAAGTACAATGTGATGCATTTTGACACATTTAAACAAGTCTACAAGAAGAAGTCCAGTCAAGAGGGAGAAACTTCCCTTCACCCCAGGATTCCTCACATTCACTTCAAGTCAATCTCCGTCATCCAGGGGCAAATACTATTCTTATTTCTATCAGATGTTGCTTACCCATTAACTTTATATAAATAGCATCTTGTAACGTGGATTCTTTATATATCAGTCTTTTGTCATTTAGCATAATGTTCTAGAGAATAATCAAAATTGTTGTGAGAGGTAGGAGATTTTATTCCATGTATAACATCCAACAGACTGTTTATCCACTCAACTGTTAAGAATGTTCCTTTTTACTTTTATTTTATTTTGTTTTTGCATTATGAATATGTGTGCAATTTTTCAAGTAATCCTATTGCATCTAATGTGGTAAAGTTTTTTTTCTATCTCATGCTAAAGTGATTGACTTTAAATTCATTGACTGAATTTTTAGTGAATTCTACATTTCTTGTATGAGTCATATTTGATCAGGTTGTGTTATTCATCATTTTATATAGGGCTGAATTTTAGCAAAATATTTCTTCTATATAAACTATTCCAGAAATTAAGAGACAATGTAACATTCCTTATTTCATTTTACAAGGACATCATTATCTTGATATAATACAAGGAATTAAAAGAAACTATAAGATGTTACTATTTTTCATAAAGATAAATTCAAATATCCTTAATTTGGTTTTATAGCATATGAAATCCAATAATATACAAGATGCATATTATAGCATGACCAAGTGGTGGTTTTCTCAAATTTTTCAAGGTTGGTTTATAATATGTGGGGGAAAAAATAGAACAAGAAATATTTTACCATATGATAAGTTTCTGCCACAATAAGCCTGTCTGAATACCTGGAAGCTGTGAATATGTTACTATATTAATACTTTACATGGTAAAAGGGGAGATTGTGATAGAAATAGGTTTGTGAGAATAATGCTCTGTGAGAAATAATTAACACACCATCTTTGTCTTAGAATATGGAAGAAAGGTCCATGATAAGGGACAACCTCTAAAAAAAACCAGATTCCGTCTCAGAGTCTCCATAAGGAACTTGATTTTACCCCAGTGAGATCAATTTCAAACTTCTGACCTTAAAAATTGTAAGAGAAGAACTTTGCGTTTTTTTAAGCCATTAGGTTAGAGGTAATTTCTTATAGTGATAATAGGAAAGTATCACACCATATTCGCAGACTACAAAGAAATGAGACATTTTTGTCTTAAAAAATGCAGAAAAGAAGTTGAATAATAACTGGGATAAAAACAACATTAATACTTAGCTAAATGTATGTTGCTTCCATGTCTGGAACATGCCAACCAAGAATGTCAGGATTTAGTTTATATATTTGTAATTGTACCAGAGGTCCTAGCCAGTGTAATAAGGTCAAGAAAATAAAACTTGTAGGTAGAAAATAAAAGAAATAAATTTTTTCTCACACATATTTTCCAAAAGAAAAATGTATTTCTATACATTGCAAAACAAAAGAAACACATTAGTTTTGCAGTTGTCAGGATTGCCTATCTAGAATAAATCCTAAGGAATCTACAATAAGTCATAATGAGTTCCTATAAATGCCAAGTGGTTTTAGCAAGGTCTCAAAGTAGAAGGTCATTATAAAAGTATCAATTGTATTTCTATATGTTAATAATAGGCAATTGGAAATTGCCTACTTAAAATCGGTGCTATTTTATGTAAATTATACAAAAATAAGGTTGACTAAAGAAGAAATACCTAAAATACCCTTTGCCAGAAGCAAAACCTTTTACTCTCTAGTTACATAAACATGCATATGCTCTCCATTTGATAATATGAAAAAAGATCATATTGCTTATACCACGTAGTAACATAACTATAAATATTGGTAAAGATTAGAAAATATTTCATTTTTATGAAATCATTTCTATCATAATGCATAAATAAAATTATCAGTATAGTATTGTTCAATATTTCAACCATTTTTAATTATTTCACTATGATAAATAAATCTCAGCATTATATTTTTGTAGCCAAATCTTCAGCATATTCATCACTCTTTACCTAAGATGGATTTCCATAAAATTTTTCTTATAATAAAAGGTCTATAAATTAAAGCTTTTAATTCATAATGACATATAATCCTTTAGTAATAGCCCATCAAATTATTCCACTAAAACTGTAAGACTTATCACTTGTCATAGACTCATTAGAATTTATCTATCCATCGTCCACTTACTTATTCATTTATAGATGAGCAAAGCATTGATTACTGTTTCTTTAACTATGAGATAGAACTTTATTTTTTTTTGAATTGTCATTAGCCCATTTTCAAGAGCATTATTCTTTATCTTCTTGACTCAACATAGTAGTAATTCTTTGAAAAATTTGAACTTATCCATTAGTTTTGCAAATATATTTAAATTTTTAGTGATATTAACTTATTTTAATTTTAATATAATAGTATTTTTAAATTATAGAAGTTTTACTTTATTTTTGTCCTTTCTATGTAATCTATTTGAGATATTTTTCTGTGTTTTGTCTTTTTATAGTTCTTTGTATTTCCTTACTCCAAACGTGTATAACTATTCATCTATATACAAGAATAATTTTATCCTTTTTAAAATTAATTACCCAAATTTGTGGTTTTTGAAAGTTATTTTAGTGATATAGGAATCTATATTATAATTTTTCAACAAATATATTACAAATCCTATATTATTTAGATCAGTCTTATCCATCTCTATGACCTACACATTTATTTCATAGTAACTAGTTCATTTTCTATACTTACCATTGTTTATTTACTGATATTATCTAGTCCCAACAGCAGCATAACTTTTTAATTTTTGTGGTTTTATAATATTTTGATTTTATATATATATATGTATATTTGAGGCAGAGTTTCACTTGTCATCCTTGGTAGAGTGCCATGGTGTCATAAGCTCACAGCAACCTCAAAATCTTGGCCTCAAGTGATTCTTTTGCTTCAGCCTTCCAAGTAGCTGGGACTATAGGCACCCTCCACAGTGCCTGGCTTTTTTAGAGATGGGGTCTCTCTTTTGCTCAGGCTGGTCTCCAACATGTGAGCTCAGGGCAGTCCACCTTCCTCGGCCTCTCAAAGTGTTAGGATTACAGGCATGAACCACCATGCCTGGTTATTTTGATGTTTTACAGCACGAGTACTATTAGTATTCTTACTTATGTATACACTGATTCTTCCTTATTAACTTAAGAACTACACTAATTTTCTAGAATACTTTTCTAATAAAATTAATTTAAATGGTATTAAGCTTACAAATAATGTAGAAGATAATTATATCTGTATATGATTGACTTTCCTTTCAAGAAGATAAATATATCTGTATATGATTGACTCTTTCCTTTCAATAATATTTGATTCAATATAGATACGCTATCTTTATCCTTCTAGCAAGTCTGTAGTCTTTTTCTTTGCACTCCACTCATTTTTTCTCAAATATATTTCTATTTTCTATTTATTTACTTTGTTATTTTACTATTGTAAAGTGGCTTTCTATCCGTTATGTATTTGTAAAGGAATATCATGTGTAACAACACTCATATTTTAGTTTATTTGTTAATTATACAGTTATGACTTATTTTTATGCCCAAGCATACTCTAGTTTGAAAAAAAAACTCATTTTATTTGGCGCATGAAGAGAGTATATTTATGATCATATACTATCCAATTTCTTCTATATTCAGGGAATTATAAGCATTAGAATTACATTTATAAGTGTTAACTTATAAATAACATAAGTGTGTGTTATTTTTTGATTTGAGGGCTCAATTGGTCATGGACGAAATTCTCCAAAGCTATTAATTCTGATATGCAAAGAAACCTAGAATCAAATGACAATTTTCCAGATTCAAAATGTCAACTTGAATTTAGAGGTTGAGAGTGGTGTTAAATAATTAATTTGATTATGTTTGTCAATCAATTAAAGAAGCTATATATTAATACAAATTTGAATTATAAAGAATGATTGATTATACAATTTTATTTTGGATCATAACACTTTGTCATTAGAATATAAAAATCTATAGATTGGACATGTAGTATAGAGGTGAAAATTATAATGAACTGGAAAATTACATAAGGCACTCTTGCAAAAATCACTGAGATATGGAAAAATACAATCAAAAGTGGATAATTCAAAGTTATAAACAAAAAATGACCTCTCCACCCAAACCAAACAAACAAATAAAAAAGAGGATTTGTAGAATGGTAATAAACACTGATGTTCATTCCCCTAAATTTAAAAGACCCAAAGCCTGTAATTCTAAACAGCTTCAAAAGTCTCAAATAGTAGGCTAAAAGAATTCTACACATAGACAGACACAGTATTATTTCAACTAATAGCATGAATAACAAAAAAATTCTAAAAATATTATATACAGAAAACAGATAAAAGAAAATACAATATATAATGTTTTAGGAACAATACTATACTCAAAAAGATAAAAGCCTAATTATTTCAAAATATATAGAAGGAAACGAGTTGACTCTAGAATTTTATAACTAAATGAAGCATTAAAATGCCATGAATTTTCAATGATAACTATATATGTTGATAATGATAAAATAATTATAATTACTTATATGTGCCTGTAAGTATATATAGGAAAAAATATCTAAGATACCACAAGAAGAAAAAGGGTGCATTTAATTTTCTACCAGCAATAAACAAAACAATTTATGAGAAAACGTAGGAAAGAGCAAAGAAAAAAACAAAGTATGATTAATAGAAAGGACAAAGAAAGTAGCTATATCAATTCTAACATAATAGCATAATGCTAATCAATGTAATAATAAAATATGAAAACTCAATTTTGTCAAAAATCAGAATAAACTTTCTAATATATTCTATGCATGTATAAATGACATAAAATTGAATTCAAATATTTAAAAATGTTGAAAATACAATGATAAAAATATCACATGAACAGGCAGTAAAAACATTACAATTACTGATTGCCAAAATAAATAAATAAATAAATAAATCTGAAACCAGGCTCATGTCTGTATTTGCACACATTGGGAGAGCAAAGCTGGAGGATTGCTTGAAGCCAGAATTTTGAGATAAGCCTGGGCAACATAGCAAGATCCTGTCTCAAAAAAAAAAGGAAAAAGAATTAAAAATTTACTCAATGTTAGGATCACTTGAGCTCAGGAGTGTGAGGTTATCATGAGCTATAATTGTGCCACTACACTCTAGTCTGGGCAACAGAGTGACAGTCTGTCTTAAAAAAATAAAAAATCCCTAATAACAAATCTGGAAGATGTGTTTAGTATATGCCTTGTGCCTTGACAACCAAGGCCTAAAATATATGATGGAAAAATTACAAGAAAAAAGAATAAAGCAGAAAAATAATAATTCACCAGCTATTATTAAAGAATTGACTAAGCAGTCTAAAATAGGCAAAAACATAGTGGATTTCAAATACTCCCCATAAGTTCAAGTGTATTAAAATTAATATACTTTTGATTAAAATTCTTAACTCTTTTTATAAATGAATAAATCAGATTTCTTCATACTGTACAATTCTTTACAATCATTCAATTTCTTTGAAATTGAAAGAACAGTGTTTATTTCCCCTATAATGCATGAGCCATATATTTTATAGTATCGAGATTTGTATGTATAAATTCTCAATTTTTTTTTCTACTATGATTTCAAATTTATATATAAATTCTTGTCTTGGTTTGCTAAGGCTATTATAATAAAACACTATAAATTATATAACCTTAACAGGAATTCATTTTTCATAGTTCTTCAGATTGAGAAGTCCAAAATCAAGGCAAATTTGATGTCTGGTAAGGGTCCTGGTGCTTAGATGGAGATCTAGTCACTATAACCTCAAATAGTGGAAGAGGATAGGTTTCCCTGTGGTGCCTTTTTTAAAGGTATTAATCTCATTCATGAAGGCTCCGATGACCTCATGAAGGCCCTACCTTTGAGTACTCTCATCCCAGTGGCTAAGATTTCTACATATAAATTCTGGTGGGGGGGAAAATAAATATTAAAATTATACCAATTCTTTAGTCAGGCATTGTGGTGGGCACCTGTAGTCCCAACTACTTGGGAGGCTGTGGCAAGAGAATCCCTTAAGCCCAAGAGTTGGAGGTTGCTGTGCCCAGTGACACCACAGCACTCTACCCAGGGTGACATAGTGAGACTCCATCTCAAAAAAAAAATTAATTAATACCAATTCTTTCTAAGATCAGCAATTAACCCAAACACCACTATATATTTTTTTTTAATTTTATAATATTCACCGTATATTCCAAGATATGGACCACATGAGTTTTTAGTTGTATGTTCAGTCTCTTTCATTAGAACAAATGAAGTTTGAATTTGTTTTTCATATTTCTAACTCTATCATCTTAATCATCCTCTTTATCTTTTAAAGCCTGTTACCTCAATTGAAATAATTACTTTAAGGGTCCTGAATTCTCTTTGTATTTCCCAACAAGAAGTTAGAAAACTAGAATATTCTAATAACTTTTAACCACTAAAAGGTAGCGATGAATCCCCCATCATTGAGGAACTTATTATCCAATGAGAGATTAAAAGCATAAATAATACAATATGAAAATAAAATGAGTTAAATAATTCTAGTTAAATGTGTGAAAGTGATGGACATTAAGACAAAAAAGTTACAATTTGCATAAAGTCATCAGAAGACTCTGAGAACATGAATTTAGTTGAGGTAAGTATCAGATATAATATTTGATGAAAAGAAGAAAGCTTCTGATTATGTCAGAGGAATAATAAACAGGAAGTTCAAAGACTATTACTAGAGAAAATACTCAATAGTTTCAAACTTCAAAGTGCCCATCGACCCATGAATGAATTAACAAATCGTGGTATATGTATACCATTGAATACTATGCAGCATTAAAAAAATGGAGACTTTACCTCCTTTATGTTTACATGGATAGAACTGGAAAATATTCTTCTTAGTAAAGTATCTCAGGAATGGAAAAAAAATATCCAATGTACTCAGAACTACTGTGAAACCAATTTATAATCACTCACACTTGCGTATGAAAAATGAAACACAACTATAGCCTAGAATGAAGGAGGGAAGGGAAGGGAGAGGGCAAGAGAGTGGGATGGGCCGATAGAGGGAGGGTTCATAGGGGGACCACACCTACGGAGCATATTGCAAGTACAAGTTGTATCTATCAGGTGTAGATGACAAATGTCTTAATGTTGTAATTGGGTAAATGAGGTGAAGGCTATGTTGATTAGTAGGATGTAAGCACTCCAAATTGTACAAATAATTAACACATTGAATCTCATAATGGCATAAATGTATTC
>CAUYRH010110435.1:0-41732 GCA_963574655.1 Perodicticus potto
TTCTTGTCTCAATGTGTCAAAATCTTTGGTCATTTTGTCTTTGAATTCGTTGAATTCTTGAGACATCTTTTGGGTCATCTTTTGGATTACTGCCTGAAATTCTAATTCCATCTTTTCCTCCATTCCGCTGATCTTATTTGCTGTCCAGACTCTGAATTCGATTTCTGACATCTCAGCGATTTGCTTATGCAAGAGATCTTGTGCTGTATCTACCTTGTCGTTCCTTGGGAGAGTTGATCTACTCTAATTATTCATATTGCCAGAGTTTTTCTGTTGATTCCGCCTCATGATTATTTTTCACTGCTGCCCTTGACTGTCCTCAGATTTCTCTCCCAGATCAGACCCTGGAAGCATCACTGTGTTGTTGCTGGATCTTTGTAGGCAGTGACCCTGAGTAGCTCCTCTGGGACTGCCCCACCCAGGGATTTCTGGCTGTGGGAGCATCTCCAGAGTGTGGCATGCCCAGATCAAGCAGCAGGGCATGGGATGGGGGCACCCAGTGGCCTTTGCAAAGGGAGCCCGTGCCTCCAGCAGTCTCTGGCTGGGAGGAGGGGTCCGGAGGGAGGGCAGCAGGCCTGAGGCACAGGCAGGGTCCCGGAGGGTGGCAGGCTGAGGTCAGGTGGGGCACAGATCAGCACCATGTGGGATTCTCAGCGGACTTCCTGGCCAGTGCTGGTGGTGGGCCAAGGCCCAGTGGAGTGCCAATCAGGTCATGCAGGAGTCCTGGTGGAGTTCCTGGCTGCTGTTGGTGGGTCAAGGCCCGGCGGGGTGCCAATTGGGCCCATGCGGGGGTCCCAGCGGAATGGCGTTCCGCTGTGGGTGGTAGGCCTGGGGCACGGATCAGAGCCGGGCAGGGGTCTTAACAGGCAGTGGGCCGAGGCCAGGCAGGGCACAGATCGGCACCACACAGGAGTCCCGGTAGACTTCCTGGCTGCTGTTGGCGGCAGGCTAAGGCCCGGCAGGGTGCAAATCAGGGCACATGGGAATCCTGGCAGAGCTCTTGGCCACTGCTGGTACAGGCCAAGGCCCAGCGGGGGTCCTGGTGGAGTTCCTGGCCTCTGTGGGCAGTGGGATGAGTCCTGGTGTGGCACGGATTGGAGCCATGCAGGGGTCCCTGTGGCATCTCTGGCCTGGGGGCTGGCAGGGGCTTGGTGGGGCCCCAGAGTCTCTTACCTGGTGGGCTGCCTGGTCCAGCAGATAGGGAGGGTGGGCACTGCTCAAGTCCTCCTCCCTCAGTTTCAGCAGAGGTCAGGCTTCTGGTGCATCAGGTAAGGGGGGAAGGGAGTCCTGGAAGTTCAGAATGGTGGAAAACTTTAGTTCAGTTTTTCTGCCTGAAGCTTGGTTTCTGGAAGTCGCAGCTTGCCTCAAGGGTGACCTGCAGTTATCACTTCTCTCTCTCTCGGCTGGGCTTCCAGTCTTCAGCTCAATTGGGCAGTTTCTGGAGGTTATCTTGCCTTTTGGACAGGAGCCTCTGTCGGAAGCTGCTTCCAGTTGGCCATCTTGCCCCTCCCCCCTGTTTTCTGCTTTGATGATAAACTCCATGAAGTTTGGGGTTTCTTCCTTTTTTTCCATTTTTATTGCTGCATCTCCAGCATTCTTGGCACACAGTCAACAATGAAAATGAGAATGAGTTGGATGAATGAATGTTCTGAGAAGGAAGGGCTGTCAGCTCTGCCTGCCCCCGCCCTTCCAACTGCAGGTGACAAAGAATGGAAGTCTAGTGGCAGCTGAATGTGGGAAGGTGATACAAACCCCATTCCTGTGCTAAATTGTCTCTATTATAGCAAGATGCAGACCCCAGGCAAAAGTAACAGGAGTTATTTACTGACAGATAATCATATTAAGAAGGTACCAGGAAACTAGCAATTTCAATGTGTACTCACGGACCAGGGTGGGAAAAGTGAAAGGAATTAAGGTCATTCCAGACATCCCTGAGCCCATGTTTAAGGAAAGGAAACCTTGCAAAATTAAAACACCGTGATATTGCAGAAACAAGACCCTAAAAACAAAACATAACCCCATTCTGGACAAGAGATTTTTAGGTATTATCTTAAAGAACTATGGAAATGGAGCTCCTGGTGAGGGAACTAATGGAACAGGAACCAAAGCAAGACTCCTCTGCCTTGGCGTCTGTGATGGAGGAGGCTCCTCTGCCTGGTGCCTCGGCGTCTGTGACGGAGGAGATGCCTCATGGTCTGTGCTGACAGAGGTCGTCTCTCAGGTAAGAGGATGTGTGTGACGTAGCAGCATGCAGAGAAGACAGCCTGGAGAAGGTCAGGCCTGAGTCTGTCAGACTGCTGTGTTCCCGTGTGGGCTCAGAGCCGGGCGTGTCACAGGCGCCCAGTGTTTATAGGATGAGTTTGGGCTGAAAATCCGACCTCAGGACCACAGCTGCTTTCTTCCTTACTTCTTTTTCTTTTTTTTTATTGTTGGGGATTCATTGAGGGTACAAGAAACCAGGTTACCCTGATGGCATTTGTTAGGTAAAGGTCCTCTTACAATCCTTCCTTGCCCCCAGAAGTTGTGTCATACACCAAACTGCTGCTTTCTTTGCTGAGCTCTTTCTCAAAGATCTCAATCCCGAGAACTGGCACTGGATTTTATGTGATGTTTTAAGAAGTGTGACATTCGAAGTCAGCAGTTCTCAACCTGTGGGTCGCAACCCCTTTTACCTGAATTAAAGGTTTACGGCATTAGGAAAATTGAGAACCACTGTTCTAAGTGCACATATGAAGGAGTCTAGAGTTAGTTTTAGGGCCAGAAGCCCAATTTCCCAGCCTTGTGTTGGTCTCTTGGCTTTTGCCAAGGAGGGAAAAATGGCCCAGGGGCCAAGGGTCTGGGGCCTGAACCTCTGCCTGTGGCTGTACTTTGAGCATGCAAGGGCCACAGTTTCACTCCTTTCCATGTGACCTCAGGCGAGTTCCGAGGTCAACCCAGGGTAGTAACCTTCCCTGGACCTCAGTTTCCTCACCCCTGTGAAGGTGTGATGCCCATGTGCAGATTAAGTGAGGCAGGGCGGGTAAAGTGCTTCATGCAGAGTGCTCAGTGGAGGAGGCTGGGGCGGGAGGGCCAAGACCTTCCACAGAAGGCTCCATGGACACAACATGGCCATGGGCACTTGAAAAGCCAACACTTCACCCCTGTGCAACATACCCAGGGAATGAAACTACACTTGTCCTGCTTACATTTATACCAATTAAAAGTAAAAATTAAAAAAGGAGTCCATACTTATTGTGCCCTAAGAAGTACACCTCTTTTACCTCCTCCATGTGGACAGAGAGGAGAGACAGGGGGCTTGTCTCTCCAGGTGGAATTTGAGAGAGGCTGGAGCAGGAAAGTGGTAGAAAATAACTTCCAAAGACATCAGGTGCTGAGAAAATAAGCCATGACTGAGTCCATCAGAGAGACCCCAGCCCCATGTACAGAAAGGGTCAGATATACACATCAGGGTCCAGGTGATGAACGTTGGAGTTCAGGGAAAGTAAAGACAAGGAGAACCCAGCCTCGGGACAGAAACGGGGGTGGAGGGGCTGATGCTGAGCTGCTGCCTGAGACTGGTCACCTTCTGGCTCCCCGTAGGCCTGTGCTTGAGTCAGAATTACTTAAAAGGTCAGAGATGGGGCACACCACGAAAGAAAAAGGCAAGGCAGCCCAGGGAACTCTCTGGTGAGCTCAGATTTAAATAGCACATGAATAAAACATAGAAAAATGGCATCATTTTCTACAGGGAATAGGAGAAGCATGAGCTTGTAATAGCATTAGGAAGATGGGGGCATAATGCACGCTGAGATTACGGATGCTCCTGAAAGCAACAAAAAGCGTGTGGAGAGAAAAGGGATGAAGGAGGCAATCACGGCAGGTGGCAAAAACCCACAAACGCAAACCAAATCATGACGACAACAAAAGCAATAAAATAACTTTGGGGCCCCAGGCCAAGCAGAACGTACCAGCACTGCAGTGCAGGGGAGGGTGAAGTTCAGTGGCAGGAGCAGGGCAGAGGCAGGGAGAGTCGACCTGGCCCAAAGTAGCTGCTCTCAGGAGCCTTCCCATGGGTGGGATTTTCCTACTTGCATAGATCACAGATTTAAAGAGGAAACCAAAGATTTTTAAAGCCACATCTTGCTCCTTTAAAAGCCCAGCATTTCCAGTGTTTCTTGCTATATTGTATGATTTGGCAACTTTGGACATTTATTCCATGAAGATGAAGTTGACAGGGTGCCCCTAACTTTGGATGGCACCCCCAATACCTCACTCTCTCCTTCCCACCTCGACCCCGCTGCTTGGCTCCTACAGACAGGTGAGTTTGTGACCCCTGATATAAACTTCTAATTCCATTCAAGCCTCCTGATGTGGGTCCTGGGGGATGATAGACCTTGTAAATGACAACATTGACTGTGGGTGAACTGGAAGGAATCCTAGAAAACGTAATTAGTGCCGTGAAACTGAAAATGAGCAGCATTATTGCAATCTTCAAAATAAACAAAAAAGAGAAAAACTCTGTGGATTAGCTGGAGAGAGGTACTGAGCTGAAATACAACTAGGTGGATTTTTAATCATCACCAAATGATGGTGATGCTGGAGTGAAGTTTCTGGGACTGGGACAAGGGCTCTAGCCTCAAATCGGACCTCGTTCTCACCTTCTCCTTCAATGATGTGTATAAAGGTAAGTTACAAATATCAAAACACACAAAGAACGTAAAACCTGGAAGCAGAGTCAAGCTTCTCAAAGTAAAGTCCAGGTATGAGGTTACAAAATTACAGGCAGACAGGAGGAGTAAGTTCTAGTCATGGTAGGGTGACTAACAAAAATTTATGGCATATTTTAAAATATGCAATTTTGACTATCCTAAGACAAAGAAATGATAAATATTTGAGGTGATGCACAGGCTAACTGCCCTGATTTGATCATTGAGTAATGTACACATGTATCAAAATATCACACTGTACCCCATAAATATGTACGACTAGTATGTCAATTTGATATAATAATAAAAACAAATGAATGACAGATAGTGGAGAGGGGATTTAGAAGGATTCTGGGTCTCTGACGATTCACAGAGTTGCTGAAGGAAAAATTAAACTCTTTTTTCTTGTTAGAAAACAATTTTGAACTTGCTGATGTTTGATGATATTAGACCTATAAAAATTTAATATGTTTCTAAGACTTCGTCAACTAGTTATGATAGTCTTGCTATGGGCCTAAGAACAGCACCTCAAGTGTGTCCCTCGTTTTGTAGATGAGGAGACAGAGGTTAGAGTAGTTCAGTAACTTGCTCTAAGCAACCGGCTAGGAAGGCCCAGAGCTCTAAATGCTCTAAGCAGGTGGCAGATATTCATCCAGAGCCATTTGTGAGGTTAAGTTTCTAGAGGAAGCTCATCCGATATTGGGCCCTCATGCTATGAACTTGTATTACAGGTGAAAGAAAACCAAAACCAAAACCAAAACTCCTTTCTCTCTTTCCTCAGATTAAACCAATTTGCAGAGCTTCGACTGGACATCAGTTGGGATAAAGTGAGAAAACAGAGTCACGAGGCAGGAGCTAAAACAGTAGCCATCACGGGGACCAACCTCACACACTCCTCAGCCTGCCACTCGCACTGCCGAAAACTGACCCAGAAATAACCCAAAACCACTCTGCACAGGGATGTTTACAACATACTATTTACAAGCTGGAAATGACCCCAACACCCAGCCCTGAGTAAGGAACACACGCACGGCCTTTTATGGTCTCCAAAGTGCATCCCCCACACCTTAGTCAGTCTGGGCCGCTGTAACAAAATGCTGCAAACCAACTGGCGTAAGCCAGAAATGTTCATTTCCTATGGTTTTAGAGGCGGGAAAGTCCAAGTCAAGCTGCCGGCAGATGCCGTGTCTGGTGAGGGCCTCTTGCTGCCTGCAGTCAGCCGCTTTCCTTCTATGAGCCTCTGTGCTCGGTGGGGTTGGGGAGAGACGAGGGCACGGACGAGCTCACCTGGGCCCCCTGGCTGCTTCTCGTGAGGACGCTGCAAGGGGGCTCTACCCTCATGGAGCGTGAGGGCACGGACGAGCTCACCTGGGCCCTCTGCTGCTTCTCGTGAGGGTGCTGCAAGGGTGCTCTACCCTCGTGACCTCAGCCGAAGACCCCAACTCTGAACACCACCCCATTACAGGTTAGGTCCTCATCCTATCTCGGATGGACACAAACATTCCATCCATGGTGACACACACATTCCTTAGAGCCTCGCCAGCCCTGCCGTGTATAGGCCCAGACAGAACAATGTCCCCGCTGGGGCTTAGACAAGAAATGACACCTCAGTGAAGAAAATGAGGGGAGAGAAATTAGCTCATTCCCAGCTCTGTGTCAGGGCCCCCCTGGCCTTATGTTACCACCCACCGCAGCACCCTGCGCACGGCGCTCACCTCTGCACACGGCGCTCACCTCTGCACACATGGTCTGGGGAAGGGCATGGACTGGTCTTTCAGGAACACGAGTCTTTGCTCACAGTCTCTGTCTCTGCACACTCCTCTCCTGATTAACGCCTCCTGCTACTTGAAAATGTGGCCCAGATAGCCACCCTGGACACCCCGAAAGCCCTCCCTCCCCTCCCCTGGAGGCTCCGCAGGGCCACCCCACCTCATGGCACCCACCTGTGCAGGTCGGGAGCACCGCCTTGTGGCACTCAGTGTCCCCCTTCCTGGGAGAACAGCCCCTGTAGGAGGACGGGGACCACAGGAAAGGACAGCCACCCAGTGGGCCTTGTCATCCACAGTCAAGGTTTTTCCTTCTTCCCAAGAAGGTGACCAGGAACAACCCTCCAGTCCCCGTCCTGTTTACCTTCGCCATCACAGACACGGCCGTGGGACACCCAGCTCCCCAGCCCTGTCCCTGGGTGTCAGGTCCCCGCCCTGACCCATGTGTCAGCTCCCCAGCCCTGTCCTTGGGTGTGCCCTGTATCAGGATCCCAGACCTCCCACTGTGCTGGGACTCCAGGTCCAACAGTGATCCCCTCTTCAGCCTCTCCTCTCTGTGTCCCCTCCCTATACTGACACACACTTGCCTGTCCCCTGTGTCCCCTCCCTGTCCTGGCACACAGTGTCCTATCCTCTGTGTCCCCTCCCTGTCATGACACACACTTGCCTCTCGCCGACACCTTTGCTTTCCCCTCCGCCCACGTGAGTGAGCGAGGCCCCCTCTGTCTCACACCCAGCTCGCTTCCCGCCTACAGGAGGGCTCTGTCCTCCTGGCTCCCATGTCTCTTCCCATTCTCCCGGTTTCCTCCCAAATCCCGTTCTTTAGAGTCCGTGTCCCTTCCACCCACTCCTGCTCCTTCCATCCATCATCCGTCCTCCTGGTCTTCTTCGTCCTCCTCATACCGATGACTTTACGGCCAGCTCACCACCCTCCGCCCCTCCCCTGTCTTTTTCTAGCCCTGGACAGTCACAGCCCCCACGTGGATAATCCCCGTGTCACCCTTCTCACCTTCAAAAATCAAGGTACCATTTTGACTCGGCCACCTACTCCCACAGTCAGCAGGGTGGCTTTGGAGTCTGTGTGGTCCTGACTGCCCTGTGACCACCTGGGGCACTAGAGCCCCTCGTTCTTCTCTGTCCACACAGTCTGCCCAGGTGGTGCCCTCGAGTGGCACTGCCATGATGCATCTGGGCCAAGAGGGCTTGTCCTTCCTTCTCCAGCCTTAACTCCCCCAGGTCATTTCCACAGGCCCCTCTTCCTCCGGTTCCCTTGTAAAGCCCAGGCCACATTCCGTGGGGACTCCTGGGCTCCCTGGGGAATATGCAGGTCCCCTCCTCCCGTGCTCCCTGGACACCTGGACCTCCAATTCCTTAGCATGCTGGGCCATCCTCCCGCGAGCCCCTCACGGTGGGAACCACGGCTTACCAATCCTTATACCAGCAGGTGAAAGAAACTCGGTGTAATGACAGGCCAGTGCAGGAGGTAGACACCGGGTGCTGGGAGTTGCATTTAAGGCTCTTGGTCATGGTGTTCCCTCTCCCACAACAGAGTTTGAGGGAGAGCAGAGGTGACACGCAGGTGAAGTAACTGACCTTTCAATACTGAAGATGACACTTGTCAGAAACCTACATGTGAATACACCTTAGGACATTTTTACCCGATCTCCCACAAAGGGATTGAGGGAGAGCAGAGGTGACACGCAGGTGAAGTGACTGACCTTTCATTACTGATGAAGATGACACTTGTCAGAAACCTACATGTGAATACACCTTAGGACATTTTTACCCAAATTTGGAAAAAATGAAGTATGGAAGGAGACGGGTAGAACCCGCAAGCGAAACACTTCACACTTCTGAATTCTTCCCAAGAAGATTTAAATTCTCAAGCTTCCTCCTTGGTCATTGTCCGTCAAAAACGGCTTCTCTAGTTACAATCATTGTCCCTGAGATCTGAAAGACAGCAAAACCCAAGAAGATGTCACTTAAGAATTATGTCTCTAAAAATAATTTCCAAAAAGTCTTACTTGTTCTGTTAAGCAAGTCCAATTCTATCGCAGAGAAAAGATCCCCAGGGGACGTCCCCTGCCTTGCGAGCGTCATTCCTCCTGTGACTCCTTGCAGGAGGAATAGGAAATAGTGAATTAGAGAAACTTTATTCTCCAGCCATTCTGAGAAAAGTTATTTGACGATTCCGGGCCTTGGTTTTCTCATGTGTGAGCTTTCATTAGGTTATTATAACCATTAATTCACATAACAGTTGCTAAGATTCCTAAGGGCTCCTTTGTTGCAAGCTTAAAAATTGTTCATTCTCTAGCCTGTTTTATTTTAGCCAGAGGCTATGCTGAAAATCTGGCTTTGCCTCTTTCAAGCTCTAAACTAGATCTTCTGTTCCTAGAGCAGGGACTTGCCTTACGAGGCTAGGACATTTCATGGTGGAGTTTTCCTGCCAACTCCTACGCGTCCTTCAACGAGTAGGAGTTGTCTGGTGCCAAACACAGACGCTCCTTGTGAAAAACCCAAACGAGAGGTTTCCCTCTGAGGAGTGGGATGGAAAACAAAGCAGAAGGCGACTTTAGTCATGCGCTCGCCACTTTCTGGTCTCCTGTGTGGCTCCATCTGCCTCCACCCCAGTGCCCCAACCCAGAGAGGAGGAGTGGAAAGTCTGACCACCTCGAACCTCACCCCATGGTCTCTGCCAAGGTGCCCACTTCCCCAGATCCAGCTAATTGACATTGAAGTTGAGCAAGTGGGAGGCGTGTACATGACCTTGAAGAAGCATCACCTGAGAACGTCCACTCATCTGTATGTATGGAATCGCACCCTCATCCCATCCTGGGCGCTAGGTGCACACGGGTGAATATGGTGAAATGTCCCCTCCAGTGGGGCGGGTTGTGACAGAGCATATCCGAGTGGGTCTGCAGTGTGGAGAAGATGCCGACCACCCCACCGGCTGTCAGGGAGGGCCTCGTGGAGGAGGTGATATTTCAGCTGGGGGATGTAGGAAACTAGAATTTTTCCCAGGGGAAAATGGTGGTCAAGATTCTTGATGGAATTCCAGCAGCCTGAGCACAGGAGGACAAAGAGGACGGGGATCCCAGGGGAGGAGGGTGAGGCATCTGGGCTCCGAGACTGTGAGCGTGTCTGTGGGTCTGTCCGTGCGTGAGGTCTGCACACGTGATGTGTGTCTGTATGTGTGTTTCTGTCTGCGTGTCTGTGTCTCCATGTGTTTGTGTGTGTCTGGGTCTGTTTGCATCTGTGTGTGTGACTGTGCGTGTCTATGTGCATCTGTGTGTGTATTTGTGTGTCTGTATGACTGTGTGTGTGTCTATATGACTCTGTGTGTGTGTATCTGTATGACTGTATCCATTTAATTTTATCTTTCGGGACCATTTAGAAGGAATTCTCTAAAGGAATGTGGCTGCTCAGGAGAGTCAGAGGGTAAATCTGCAGAGACTCTGGCTGCCACGCCCGGTCTGCGCGTCCCTGGGCCCTGCAGAACTGCGGTGGTGGCGCTGGGTTGCACCCCGTGCACTTGGTTGAGCCATAGCAGCGTTTCCTAGAATCTCCTTCCCTTGGTAGCTCCAGTTCCTTCCCAGAGGAACTTGTGAGAGATTTGAAAGGCAGGAGTGACGCCACAGCTGTGGCTGTGAGCACCCCCAGGCTCGGCCGTGGTGACAGACAGGACACAGAATGCCTGGGCGCTGTGTGCTCTGAGCGCTGCTCTCCCTGGTCCTCCTGACGGCAAGTGCTGCCGGCCGCGTATGGCCCTCAGCTCTCCACTGCAAACCTGTGCAGACTCCAAGGGGCAGCAGCTGTTGGAGCCATGGACTTCTCAAGACGTCTGCCTGCACTCCCCTTCTGTCGTCCTCCTGTGGCTGGACACACTGGTGGCCGCCTGCATTTCTCTGGAAGCTCTGACTTGGCTGGGTCCCAGGTAGGCTGATTAGTGACCCCCTTACAACTTGTTCCCCCTTGCAGTCCCTGCGCTGGGTCAGGCCTAATTCCTACAAGGAATTCCTATTTCTCCATGCCTGCAGTGGCCCTGCTTCCGCAGCCCTGAACTGCCCCGGCGGCTGTTCAGCCTGGTTTCGTGTCTCCCCTCCGGGTTGGAGGATCGCCTCTTCTCCTGCCTGGGCTGCTGCCCCCTGCCCAGCCAGTTCTGCCTCCCACCCTCCCACAAGGCCACTGGGAATTTGAAAAGCTGCCACATCCTTCCTCGGGAGACACTGAAGCGGCATGCCTTTGTGGGCTGAATCTCGCACCCCGCAGTGGACAGGCTCTACTATAGAGCACTGGGGGTCCTGTTGGCCTGGGCAGCCTGGGCGCTGAGCACACCTGCTGGTTCCAGGGCTGCACTGCACCCGGTCTAGTCCCTGTCAGTTTTCCCTTCTGCTTTGAGTTTTTTTAATATATATTTTTTTTCAGAGAGAGTTTCACTCTGTCACCCTGGGTAGAGTGTCATGGTGTCACAGCTCACAGCAGCCTCAAATTCTTGGGCTCAAGTGATTCTCTTATCTCAGCCTCCTGAGTAGCTGGGACTACAGGCACCTGCCACTGACACCTGGCTGTTTTTAGAGACAAGGTCTCCATCTTGCTTAGGCTGGTCTTAAACTCCTGAAATGAATCAATCCACTCACCTCAGGCTCCCAGACCGCTAGGTCTCCCTTCTGGTTTTAAATAGGGATGGTTCACCGCTGCGTGCTCAGAGCACAGCTACTGCTGTATACTTGCTGCTAAATAAACGTTTGAGTAAAGAAAAGAGAGAGAGGGGGATGGAAAGAACGAAGAAGGAGCAAAAGCTGGTTCTGGGCTGGGGTCCAGCGTGGGCATCTGCAGGCCTGGGACCTGTCTCGCCCAGAGGTGAGCCCGGGACAGGGCACCTCTGCCTTCCCACACACAGCCTTCACGTAGGCAGGGAGCGAGGGCTCTCTCAGCCTGCTCCTGCCTGGACAGCTGACTGGGGGCCAAGCGTACCCCACCTGGCTGGTGGAGGCGGCAAGGCCTGAGAGGTCACACACAGGCTCTGGGCAGACAGCCACAGTTCAACTTGCCCCTTGCACTCATTTTAGATGAGTTGCAGAACTGGGGGTGCGGGGGTCTGCAGCCTCAGGACGCAGAAGGGTCTGCAGGGCTGGCGGAGAGCCGAGCTCCTCAGCTGCATCCGGCAGGCGGCAGCTTATGCTCGGTGGTTCCACTGCACACCTCTCCTCCTGGGCCTCCGGTCAGGACAAGATACCCCCCGTGCTGCCCAGCCCTTGGTGAGCAGTGCCTTCTAAACCTACTGCTGGGGTCACCCCAGAACTTAGCCAGCTTGCCACTTTGTGTTTTTGAGTATCTGGGTGACCTCCCCCATCCTGAGCAGAGAGTTGGGAAGCACTTAGCTGTGGCCTGAAGGACTAATCGCCACCATAGGGGGAGAACCCGTTGTGCTGGCACTCGTCACTCACATGGGGTGACATTCCAGGCAGTGGTTCAGGAAGGATTTCTGATGCCCCAAGCCCAGTATTTTCCTGAAGACTGTGGTCAGCAGGTAATTGGCAGGGCCTGAGGGGCTGTGCTGTGACCTGGGGACAGACACTCCCTCTGAAGTTCTGCTTCCAATGTCCTGACCTCTGCTGACGGTCAAATGAGGTTGGCCCATTCTTGGGACATGTCAGGAAGCCCAGCCTACAGGCAGAGTGTTGTGCATACGCAGATGGAGAGGGACGACACGAGAAACAGAAGGTCCCTCAAGCTGGACGAGGCGACAGTGTCTGATGAAACCCAGGTGACGTCGCCTGGCCTTCCCAGCGGCAGCAAGTGGGACTGGAAATCCCCCAGGTGCCAAAAACGGTGACTTCTGCCACTCTCGGGCTGTCCTCGGGGCTACTTCATTTTCTCTCTGTGCCCCGACAGTCCCCAGCCTCCCTCTCAGAGTAGCACAGTCCTTTCTCAGGGCCCACAGCCCCCAGGGACACAAGCTTCCAGCTCCTGCCCAGGGACTGACCTGAGTCTGAGCTCCTCATGGAGGGAATCTAATTCGCTCACTCACGGGCTGCACAGCCCTGCTCCCCTGCCCCCAGCTGTCACTCCCTGCAGGAGGCGGGCGGTCGACAAGAGCACATCAAGCCAGCAGCCACCAGCACACACTGTGCTGTCCCTGGAGGTCTGAGCTGCCTCCCAGAGGGCAGGTGCAGGCTCGCTCCTGCAGGCTGGAGCAGGGCGCCTTGAAAAATGCTGGCTTTCTGCTTGGGTCTAAGCGCCCGTGGCTGTACTGGGCTGTGTCAGGCACCATAGACGAACTACACAGACACAGGCTGGCCAGCTGCAGGGCTGAGTCCCCAGCCAGACTTTCTGCATGGGGGCCCCATGTGGTTCCACTGATGCAGTTGTGACCCAGGCGACCATGTGTGGTCCAACTACAAATGCAAACTCAGCCTGGTCGGCAGTGGCGTTAGGTCCCTCTCTGGCACCCCGTAGCAGGTCAGGTCCTTCGGAGATCCCCCTCTGTTGTTTCGCACTTCTCTGGGGGCACTCACAGATGAATTCTAGCTGGACAGAGCCAGCACTAAGCAGTCTGGGAGACGCACTGCAGACCCAGGGGGGTGCTCGTCTGGACTCCATCTGTCCTCCTTGCCACCTCTGTTCTCTCCAGCGGTGATGCTGACAGAGTTGGCTGCTCTGCAGCGTGTTTCCCACGGACGCCTGCAGGGCCCCGAGGCAGTGAGAGGCAGGCCCCTCCCCTCTGGAGCCCCCAAGCCCCAGAACGCCACTCCCCTGCAGGTTGTGCCATCGATGGCACCCACTCATAGGCCACTGCCACATCAGGTGTCTGACCTCCGGGATGAGCCCCCAGTTCAGGTGCCCATACCCTGAGCTCATTTGGGCCAAATGCAAGCACTCAGGGGTAGCAGGAACAACTGGGGCGGGGTTTCATAAAGAACACTTGTTGTGTGAGACAGAGTGGGCCTGGGTTCGAGCTGCTCTGCTGGATAGTAAATGTCACCTACTCACTTCCTTATACTCCCAGAGTCAGGGGTCAGGGATGAGCCAGGGCCCAGGGCAGGCCTGCTCTGCTCCCTGGTGACTGGGGTCCCAGGTGGGGAGATGCTAATAGCCGGGCCTGGCGAGGCCTCCTTCCCAGGTGGCCTCCTCACTCCCAGCCTGCTGCCGGGGTCTCCTCTGGGAGCAGAGCACCTCCCTGTGGCCTTGCCACATGACTCGGGCTTCCCAGAGCCTGGCAGCCTGATTCTATGGGAACTTCCAGAGAGGGGTGCCGTGGGGAACAAAGGCTCTCAGAGAGCCATGTGGGCTTTTCCAACAGAGCCCTGGACCCATAGTCATCTCTGCTGCCTCATGCTATTGGTTGAAGCAGCAATCAGCACCCCCAGACATAAAGAGGGGACCCAGACCCACCCTCCCTGAGAGAAGTGCCCAAGTCACTCACAAGTGTTGCGGTGAAAACAGTTTATGGCCATCTTTGGGACATACAGCCCTAGTGCTAACAGTGCGTTCCGAGCCTAATACTCTACCCAGGGCGGGCTGCAGCCAAGGGCGGGCTGCCGGGGCGATGTCCCCCCAGCTACTGGAGTGACAAGACATAGGCAGTGCTGTCTCCCCCAGCACCAAGGACAGCTTAGCCAATTTCCCATCCTCCAGTTCCAATCCATCCCTGACTCTGAGGTCCCACTAACCTTCCTCCTTAGGGAGACAGAAAAGGGCTAAGAGCTTCAAGGGGTAGCCTTGTGGGAGAGGGGTGATCTGTTGTTTCAAGTTTCCAAAGATCTTTGAATGATTCGACTTGGGATTCAGGTCAGAGTCCCTTACGTTTCTATGCCCCAGTTTGGCCAGCAGGTGTGTGGGTGTGGGCGCTAGCGGGAGGTACGAGGAATAGTGGGTTGGCCTGGAGACGGCGTGGCAGAGCTGTGCCTTCCTCCAACAGCAGCTCACAGCCCCCTGGGAGCTCAGGTGCCGTCAGCTGGGGGCGTCCTGGGTGACCCGAGCTAGGTATGAAGGCACCCCTCCTGGTGAGCAGAGCTACGACAGAACTCAGTTCCTCACTTCATACAGCAAGACGAGCAACCTGAGGTCCCAGACATGCCTGGGCTCCTGGGCCTGGGAAAATGAATAGATTAGGTGGCCAGGGCCTGGGAAGGGCCATGACTGGAGGACTGGGACAAGGAAAGCTGGGCGGGGGATGTGAGCACCGTGGACACAGCCACCAACGTGCCTGTCTTCATGGCCCACGCAGATGCTGAGCAGAAGAGGCCCTCAGTGGCTGCTGACCGGGGTGGTCCATGCCGTGGATGTTGGTCAGTCTCTCTTCTCGGCCACCCAGTGCTGCACGGAGGCTCCCGCTGAATGGGGTTGTCATGACAGTGGATCGGTGGCTTCGCATGAGCTCTGACATAAAGGCCCAGCCGGCTACAGCTCAATACCCAACCTGTCTGCAGTCAGGGCCAATGCTGGGCCCTCCAATGGCCCTGTCCCTTGAGGAGACCTTGGTGGAAGGCTGGTGGCACTGGATACCTTCCTCCCTTTGTGCTCACCACACCACTGTGGGTCTGGTTTGCCCTTCCTGCCTCTGTTGTCCCTGCCGCTGTCACCAGGCCACAACTGAAGGGGTCTAATCACTTGGCATAGTGGTCTGTACCCAATGTACCTGGTCAAGTTGTGTCCTCCTAAAACACACATTGAATGCCTAACCCCTGGGGTCTGTGAATGTGACCTTAGTTATATGGATTAGGCTGGCTCCTAACCTGATAGGACTGTAACCCTCACGAGAAGAGAAGACGCACAAACACAGAGAAGGCCGGCACCATGGGAAGACAGGATGGGCTGCAGTGACGCTCTTCATGCCGAGAAATACCAAGCATTGCTAGAAACCGCTGGAGGTTAGTAGAGAGGAGCTCGGGATAGATTCTTCCTCAGCCTACAGAAAGATCCAGCCCTGTGCACACCTGGGTTCTAAAGTTTTAGCCCCAATTGTAAGACGATCAATATCAGTTGTTTTAAACAATCTGGTTTGTGGTGCTTTGTTCTGGCAACCGCAGGAGACTGATACAAGTGACAAGGACTGAATATTTCTGCACCCCTATCCCAATGTGATGGTTGTGGGAGGTGATTAGGTCATGAGGGTGCAGCCTTCATACATGAGCTTGGGGCCATTATAAAGGTTCCTGTCTGAGAACCAAGAAACCGGCCCTTCCCGACACTGACCCTGCCTGGCCTTGACCTGGGATTTCGGCCTCCTGGCTGGGAGAATACATCCCGTTGTTTATTAGCCCCCCAGACCGTATAGCAGGCTGAACAGACGAAGGTACTAATGAGCCCCTACTAGCAAAGTAAGTGCAACAGCAGGCATGTGACCTCTGGTGTCCCCCAGAAGGGGAGGGAGCCCAACAGATGGAACAGAGGAATGGGGGGGGCGTGACAGGGCACTGGGCGGATGGGGCACTCTCCTACAAGACTGGTCAACGGCCAATGCCTGCGGCTCTGTCCCCAGCAGCTGGAGGGAATGTCTGAGCAGTGAGGGAGCAGGTGGGGTGACGTTCTCACCTCCAGTTCCAGGAACCCGTCTGGATTTGGTGCTCTGTTGCCAGCGGGCCAGCTCCGCTGGGTGAGAGAGCCTGGTTCCAAGTGGGGAAATGTTCTACAAAGGGACAAGACAATGTAAGGGCTCCATGGAGAAGGAAAGGTCAACCACCATTCGGCCACATTGGTCTAGGGAACTCACGGGAGCCCCCGGGCTTGCTATCCTGTGGATCACGGCTGGGAACCAGGAGTGCCGCAGGCCACACAAGTGGGGAGGAATGTGCCTGAAACATAATGGTCAGATGAGAACTGGGGCTCACAGGGATGGGAGTCGGCAGGGAAATTCCTGTCCCCTGCTCTTTCCCCAGGCTGAGCTTCCCAAGACCACGTCCTGAGAGCCACTGTGAGGATGGCCCGTGGAAGTCAGGGGTGGCAGTCCCCGGCACCTAGTGGTGGCCACTTCGGGATGCCTCTCCTATTTGTCCTACCCCGGCCCCTCACTGCTGGTCTCCCCCTCTCTGTCTCCCTGGGTTTTCCTCTCTAAGTGTCATCGCCTCGTGAGCGTTTGCACCTGCCTTTGCTCTCACGAGGTGGTGAATGGGGTGGCTTGTGGAGAGGTGCAGACTGGGGACCTCAGCAGTGCGTATTCATGTAAAATCTTGCTTTCTCCACCTCCATATTGAACACCTATTTCTGGAGAGATGTTTTGAAGGGACATCGCATTTATACATCTTCCTCCCAGTCCCCTGTCCCCATCCAGGCTTCCAGGACACTGTTTTCAGCACAAACACCGAGTCTCACATATCTGGAAGTTGATATGATCCGACCTCAACAAGAGGTGAGATGAGAAAATCTGGCGGCAATTGCTCTGCCTGGGGACGCTGAGGAGGGCAGAGCTGTGGTGCTGCCCTCGCAATGCCAGCCGGGGCCACGGTGGTCAGGGTCTCACCAGGCAGCCCCTCAGACACCTGTCTGGGACCTGCAGGGCAGCTGACAGCCCAGATAGGAGGAGGACAAGTTGTGGGGCCACAGAGCCCCAGACAGCCAGGCTTGCCTTATGCCTGTGGAAAGAATGTGTCGTTCTGTTCCAACCCTTCTGTGTTAGGATCTAACATCTGATCTTTATTAGCTGTGTGACCCTTGGCAAGTTTCTTAACCCCTCTTGCTGAAACAACCTGCCCAGAACCGAGGATGAGAGGATGTGTGGCCAACACCTGGCACCACAAATAATAGGAGTGCCCTTGTCGATGGGAGACTGTGACGAGAGGTAAAGACTGGTCCTCTTACGTTAGACTGATGACGTCCGCCCCCAGCACTGAGCTGAGGACCCACGTAGTATTTACCGAGCCCTTGCCTGGCCCTCACTAAGCAGGTGCTTACTTGCCGTTAGCCAGTGGTGACTCCCCCACCCTCCTGCACAGCAGAGGCTCAGAATGAACAGGGGAGCCCCGAGCAGGTGCTAATCCGCAGGGGACTAGACAGGAGCTGTGGTCACCATAGGAACCATCAGGAAAAGACCTGGGGGACGTTGTCCGAGCTCCAGCACAATCTTGTGAGGTCAGGACGCCGGACTGGCGCTGTGACGTGGGAAGTTAGCGTCGCACAGTCCGAGACCCCTCCTGGAGCTACAGGTCTCCAGCTGCGTGAACTTGCCTGTGTCATTTAACCATTCTACCCTCAATTTCCTGTAAAATGTAATCATTTCTACCTCCTGGGTGGGTGTGGGGATTAAGTGAAAGTATACACAAAGTTCCAAGAGGGCAGAGGGTCCTGGGTGGCCTTTCAGAAGGCAGGTGGTGCAGCCCCGTTAATGGAGAAGGGAATGAGGTTCTGTGAATTCTATTGGAAGGAAATGAAGACCCTTCCTAAATCCCCTCAAAGTTTTCAAAACTGATGATTGGGAGCTGTAGATGTTCAAGTTGCCCCCCACTTCATGCTAAAGTTAGCTGCGTGACACGGTGTCACCTCTCATGCTCCGTTCCTGAGGGTTTGATGGGAGCAGCTTCTCGAGACTCTGCACTCTCGCCTCCACCAAGATGTCAAAGAGCCTCTGAGAGTCCTTGTGCTGCAGGCTTCCCGTGATTCAGGCAGGCTCTGCTGCCGGAGGGAGGGTGGGCTACACTGGGGACACCTGGCTTCTGTACCTATCAGCCCTCTGTATGTCCTACAGTTCGGATGCTTTGTGACTCTGGAGGGACTGCCCCTCCCAGGCCTAGCCAGGCCCTAGAGATAGAATGGCTTCCTGCCTCACACTTGCAAACCAGCAGACCCACAGCCCTGTCTCCTCACACAGTGCCCCACCCACTGTGCACCTGTCCTCAGCTCCCAACACAGGGAGCAGACAGCTGCGGGCAGTACCCACTGGAACAGCTCAAACCAGCCTGCTGGCCTCGCCTCGCCTGTCCCTTCCTGTGGAAACAGCGCAGACCTTGCCCCCATCTCCCCTGGTGCCCTCGGCCTCCTGCCCTGCCCGTGCTCCCCACTCGGCCCTGCAGGACGTGGGGTGCTTCCTGCTTCTGGGGAACCGTGAGTAGAATGCCTGCCTTCATCAGTCATTTCAGCGTGGACAGGTCCTACCATACCTGATTGAAGCATATTCTGGGTACCCTTGTAACACCTTAATTAGCTTCTCTGCCCTTTAAGGAGAGAAGGGCACATACATGGATGTGACACTGAAAAAATGAGGGCCAGACATCACAACAGGGCAGAATACTGTGTCCTTCAACACCACCCGTCACTGCTGGTTGATGCATCCTTAGCCGGTTCTCCACCGGTTGAGAGCTTCTGGAAGACAGAGTTCCTAGTTTCACTCAACTTCTGTCTTCCTAATATTGTCCAGAGCCCAACACTAATGAAACCCAGAAAATGTGTCACAAAATGAGAGGTTGTATGTGCGGCTCCGTGCTTCGGGCCCCCAGGCCCTGAGGAGTGTGTGGTCATGATTATAGGTACAGGTCTGCTGCAGCCGTGGGATCTAATGAGAAATACATTTGGTCTCTGTCCGCAGCTCCTGTCACAGAGCTCCTAAATCCTTCAGCATTCCCTAAATAATAGGAGTGTCTTTTGTTATTCGTAATAGGCATCTTGGAGTAACTTTTGAGTTTATGCTAATGAAGTGACTCAGGGTGGGTCTCTACAGGGCCTCGGGATGGGGCCATCACCACAGAGACTGAGGGATTAGGTAATTAAGAGGGCTGGAGCTTTCAGCTCCATCCACCAACCTCCTGGAAGTGAGGAAAGCTGCAGATGAGGCTGTAAACAATGAACAATGAAATGAGCTCTGGAGAGCTCTTGGGTTGGCGAGGCGTCCACTATGTGCAGGGAGGGTGGTAGAGCCCTCCAGCCCTTATCCTACTTACCCCTTTACTGCCAGTCTTCATCCTTTATAATAAGCCAGGAAGTGTAAGGGAAGTGTTTGCCTGAGTTCTGTGAGCTGTCCCAGTAAATTCTTGAACTCAAGGAGGGTGGTTGTAGAAACCCAAATTTACAAGAGGCTAGTCAGAAGCACAGGTCACAGTCTGGGACTTGCAATTGGTGTCCAAGCGGGGAAAGTCCCAGCCTCATGGGACTCTGCACCTAACCTGTGGGCTCTGATCTGAAGTGGGGAAGGGCCAGTCTTGTGGGTCTTCCACCCTAACCTGTGGGGTCTGGTGCTGCCTCCAGATAGATTATGTGGGAATGGAATTGAATTACAGGGCACCTTTTGGGTGTCCTCCAGAGAATTGCTTGGTGTGTGTGCCACACAGGCCAGGCAGACTAATAGACATATCCAGAACCAGGACAAGACACAGGTCAGGGCTCGGAGTGGGGGGCATGGCACCAGGGCAATGGAGCCACAAGTCTTTTAACCATTCTTTCCTAAATGTATTTGGGCACATAAGTTTTCTGTGTTGTGAGAGTTTAAGAAAAAGTGTGCTTTCCTTAGAGGCTGCCGTAACAAAATGCCAGAGTTGCTGTAAAAGCAGACTTTCACTTTCTCACAGTCAGAGCCTGGAAGTCCATGATCAAGGTGCTGGCAAGTTCAGTTTGTGGCGAGGTCTCCCTTCTGGCTGTGGGGATGCCTCCTTCTCTCTGTGTCCGCACCTCATCTTTCCTCTGTACCTGTGTGGAGGGAGCCCATGTTCTGAGTCTCTTCCTTTGCTAATAAGGACACAAGCTCTATTGGACTAGGGCCCCACCCTGATGACCTCATTTAATCATAACTTCTCCCTAGAGGCACTATCTTCAAATACTGCAACACGGGGGGTTGGGGATCCAACATAAGAACTGGGGGAGGGGGAGCAGGGAATACCATTCAGTCCATAACAACAAGGCAGGAGGAAACAGTGTTTAATCCCAGAGTGGTGCTCTGCTGGGGCTGTACTCACTTGGGTCAGAGCTGGATGCCAGCAATGCGCCAAAGTTTGAGGGTAATTCACTAAAACCTAATTGAACCCTCTCCTGACATCCTGTCCTTTACCTGCATCTGGAGCTGCGGCTGCTGCCTCTGGAATTGTGCACACCTTCATATTGCCCGAGGGAGGTGTCCTATAAGTAAATGTCATCAGTCACATGGGTCACGGGGGATAAAAATTTGGGAACCATTGGTTTTGGGGGCCCCAAATGCTGTGCGCATCGTGACTAGAACAGGTGTAAAGCCAAGATAGCAGCGAGGCACAGGAATAAATGCCTGCTTGCGTGTATGTTGAGTCAGCTGCTTGGATTCTGTTAATTTTCAGTGGAGTATTTCTCACAGGATGCTAATTGTCATTATTATTCTTGTCAATGTTTTCTTGGCTAAGGAAATAACAAGGAAGTAAGTTCTGAAATTGGACACAGGATTGGTAAAAGTACTAAGCACATTGGCAGGTGCACTGGTGGGACTTTCCAAGAGATCTTTCTACACATGTTCCCTTGCCAAGCCAGCCCTTTGAATAGCAGTATCCTGAGGGAAGGTTTCCCAGATCCCCAGGGAGCCGCCCCGTATGTTCTAATATGGGCTCTTCCCTTTAAAACAGTTGTTTTGAATCAGAAATAGCCTAACATGCCAACATGATACTAATACCTTTGATTTCTCTGTACTTCTGTCACTATTTTATTTACAGAATTATAATTCAAATCTTTTACTTGTTTACTTTTCCACTGCAATTGGCTGGTAGTGTATGCTGGCCAAATTGCTTTTGGTTTAAGTTTTACAGTGACTAACTTTTTAACTTTTAACAGCTTTGCTCTTATTGCAGAAAAATCTGTGGTGTGAAAGGCGTGAAAGCTCAGGCTCCCGTTGGGAAACTCGGGGCAGAAATCATCACCTCTTGAAATCATGTATATTGGATAAAAATTATCCATCTTCACATTGAACTCATACATGTATCTATTGATAAAGGAGTAAGCCCTGTATCTGTAGATAGCCTGCTGCCATCCATTGCCCTTGCCACCATTCATTTCTATAGGGGGAAAGGCCACAGAGGTTCTCAAGTTTTTTGCAGTGTAGCTGTAAAATATCAGCTCTTATTTTTATTTTTGATCCATTGAAGACTAATGTTTTTAGTAATGAATTGCTAAAAAAAAAAAAAGACATAGAAAGATAGGGTATTAGATTCATAAATACATACATATAATTTTACTTCAGTAAGTATAATTATAATAAAGGTAACATAATTGCTCTGAAAGTTTCTGAGTACTCATCTTGGTTGCGGTTTGGTAGCAGTTCCTGAGCCAGCATCGGCCACAGACCATGCTCTGAGCAGCCCTGGAGGAGAGACCCTCCCTAGACAGCCCATCACAGCAGGTGGAAACTGGCACTCCAGCCAAAACTCACGGTGCCATCCTTGGCAAATCTGTCTTTCTCTAGTTGGCCCTAAGCTAGACATGAGGGCAAAACTTAGGGATGTTGTCTGTTATTAATCAAGTCCTGGCATTTGGGATGGATAGTTTGCACCGGTTCTTATTTGAATTCCTCGTCTGATTTCAAGAGATAGCAGGTTGGCTTCCTAGGTGGTGGCCGCAGGGTGTGGGTCAGAGTTCTATTTTCATATATGGCTCAGCTGTTGTCTGTTTGTGTGTTCAGTCTCTTGAAGAAGTGAGGATGAGGGCAGAGTCTGCCTTAAACTGCTCCCAGCCCCAGTCTTTTCACTTGGAGCACACACCGACATCGATGCACGCAGAACAAAGAAGATGTGTTATTCAGTAGTAATGTTCTCAGAAATGACGCTCACAACCCTGAACTATGTGTCTGTGCCACTAAAACAAAACTCATGAGACTGGGTAATTTGCAAACAACAGAAACTTAGTTTCTTGCCTTTCTGGAGACCGAACGTTCGAAGATAAGGCACTGGCCAGTTTAGCGTCGGGGAAGGCTGGGTTCAAGATGGCACTGCTGCCACTTCATCTAGAGGGGGGAACCCTGTGTCCTCACATCCAGGAGGGTGGAAGGGCAAACTGACACGGTGGGAAGCTTCGTTTATGAGGGCCTTGATCCTGTTCAGGGCAGGGAAGAGCCCTCACGACCTAACCTCCTCTTACAGCCCCTACCTATTAATACCACCACAGTGGGCTTAAGTTTCCACACATGAATTTTGGGGGATATCCAGAATATAACACCATGATTTATTGTATTCCCCCCTCTCTGCTTCATTTAAAATGACCCAGTAAAGCTCAATATAGAGGCAGCACAGGTGAGAGTGGACAAGAGCACAGATTCAAGGGACAGAGGGGCCAGCCCAGCTTCTGTGACCCTCTCTGCTACTTGGGTGAAGTTTCTAAGAAGATCGATGTTGAAGGACCTCAGGAAATTTCACCTCAAAATGTGACTCCTTGGTATAGAGTGTTTTGAATCACAGGGGCTTTCCCTCTTTCTTTGTACAACACCAGGCCCATCAAAAAGAATAATCAGGGCGGCACCTGTGGCTCAAAGGAGGAGGGTGCCGGCCCCATATGCTGGAGGTGGCGGGTTCAAACCCAGCTCCGGCTATAGATTGCAAAAAAAAAAAAAAAAGTATAATCAACTCCCTTAGGAAAGAAGATCAAGAATTCAACCAGATCTTGCCCAAATCATTTCAAATATAATACCTGTCTCTCTGGTTAATGTAATTTGCAAAGAGAAACATTTACAAATCAATTAATTTCCCCCTATCCATTTATTTTCCTAAGTATCTATTCATCCTCCTTGGTAACCATTTATTGCTCCTAAATAGAACTAGGTATATTCCTCCTCCCCTCCTCCCCTAAAATGAGGATATATAAATTTGTGGACCTCATTGAGATACTGGATAATCACTCTGTGAGTCTCTCCATGGCATGGTAAAAATAAACCTTTCTCATAATGATATATATGATGTGATTGAATGTACAGAAAGCCTTCTGGGGCAAAGGAAAGTTTCCCCTCATTCCCACAGTACCTATTTCTAAAACCACACCTGAGACCGAGAGCCACGGCATTTGAGTCTTCAAGTGTGGCAGTGGTGGGGTGTGGTGGAAGTCATCAGGCATCAGGCATCAGGTCAGGAAGTGCTGGGAACTGAGGCTGCAGGCAGAGGCAGCAAGGCTGGCAGGAGTCTCTGAGTCTGTAGCCCTGATGTGCTTGAAAGACAGGTGGTTCTGGGTCTACCTCACTTTCTCCTCCAATGCAAGAGGAAAAAAACCCCAACATGTTGCCTGTTGGACCCACGCCATCTGGAAAGTAATCACAAGCATTTTAGGAAGTCACCATGGTTGCTGTAGTCTCCCATCTCTCTTCCCACAAGCAAACAGTCCATTTTTCCAAGGTGAAGCAGCATGGGAAGGCCAGTGCAGGTAGATGGGACAGCAAAGGTTCTAATTGTCCCCAAGGGAGAAGAAGAATGAGGACAGGTGGTTTGAGGAAAAGGAAAGGGAAGTTTATTAATATGCTGGCCAATGAGGAGAATGGCAGATTCTCCTCTTAAGGTACCATGGTCCCCCTGGAAGCAGAAGTACAGAGCTGTTAAAGGGGGTTTCAGCTTTGGGCTATTGCTGTTCAGCTATTGCATCTTGGGTGCTGACAGTCTACTGACCTTGCTCCTGACAATTCTGTTGAACCATCTCCTGTGGTGTAAAATACGAAGAACAAAAACATTTGTTGGCCCCTTTGATTACTGGCCTCAGACAAAAATGCAGGTATTAATTTTTTTTTAAATGGTGAGGGTATTTTTTTTATTTCCTTGCTTATTTTTTCTTCTTATTTCTTTCTTTTTCTCTTTTCTTTTTTCTTTTTCTTTCTTTCTTTTTTTTTATTCCCACCCTATGTCCTGAGCAGAGTGCAAGGTGTCATAGCTCTCTGCAACCTCAGATTCGGGGTGTGGGCATCCTGCTGCCTCAGCCTCCAGAGGCTGCTGGGATTACAGGTGCTCACCACGGTGCCTGGCTGAGCATTTTATTTTTTTAGGAGTTGGGGTCTCACTCTCAGGCAAGTCTCAACTCCTGAGCTCAAGCAATTCTCCCTCCTCAGCCTCCCACAGTGCTGGGATTACAGGTGTGAGCCACCGTGCCTGGCAATGGTGAAGGGTTTTAAAGAGACAACTTGTCTCTTTCCATCTTGCCCTTTGTCGGGTCCTTCCTTCAGTTACAAAGGTGGGGAAGGGCAGTGTCTGGATTTCAGGGAACACTGAGTTGTTCACTGTGACTGCGGCCTGGAGTCTGTGAGGACAAACGGACATCACGGTGGCCATGTCAAAGGACACACGAACTGTGCCATACAAGGCATGTCTGAAAACATTGGCTGAGCTGCAGTGACTCCAGGAAGGAGTCTCGCCTTTGTATGTCACTGCCAGTTCCTGGAGTGTGAGAGGCTCAAGTGGCCTGCACCTGAGAGGACGGGGTCAAGCCCCCAGAGCGTCCTGTTGTTAATTGGTTCACACATCTGTGAAATGTGCAGGAAGGAAATCGTGATGTACAACGAGAAGGGCATGGTGAGGTCTGTGTCGGTTTCCATACAGATGCAGAATGGGCGACAACTAGCTTTACACAAATTCAGGTCCGGTCCTTTAAACAGAAAAGGGGATTTCATTACTCAGCTGGTCAGCTGGTGACAGCGTGGGGCCGAATATGTAACCTACTGGAGACACAAAAGCCCTTGTAAATACCCTCAGAGCCAATGCTTATGTTTAATTCAGATCAATTTCTTTATTTCTCTAAAAGGGCTTTTTAAAACCTTCAAGATTGTAACTTAATAAAATGAAGTGTAATTGTGCTACGTGCAGAGCAATGCAACAAGATCTCATTGACAGAGGACTTGCCATGTGCAGCCTTTTCTTTAATTCGGTCTGGCCGAGAGCAGGGACTCAGGAATCGTGATTACCTGGGGCTCCTCCCCATTCCTCACTTTGGGAGCTGGTCAAGTTAATGGAAGCCCCTATTCCCTCCCCTCATCATACAAGGAAGATGATAATAGGACCCCTCCCGATGGGCTCTTCTGAGGTCACACAAGGTCGTGTGCGTTAAGTGCCCAAGTGCCCCCCACATTGGAGCTGGTATTATTATTAAGAACAAACCTCCAAGTAGGGTTTACTCTGTTTTTAAGATTTTTTGATGGCTTCTTAGTTCTGAGGCCAGGTTTTTAGTTCCTTGCTAATATTCCTTTTACCATTTATAAAAGAGGTGTGTCTGAATCTCGCTGCATCATTATGAAAACATGGCTCACAGCAGAGTCATGTGGGCGGCCGCCAGACACTGTGTCTTTGTTTGGTCATTTAGTGATGCAACCCTTGAAAAATCCTCTCTCAGATGATTCTGTTGGGAACAGTCTCCGAGCCATTAAAATGTTATTCTTCCAAGTCTTCCCGTGTCGGCAACAGGGGAATGGAGACAAAATGCAGTGTCATCGGGCTTTGCTTAAAATGAATGGAACCTTCCCCAGCAGCACATGGAGTGTGAAGATGATAATGAAGTCCCTGAAATCAGAGCTGTGACTGTTTGATGCCGTGTGTCACAGAAGCAGGTAGACAGATATCTCCTTAGCATGGTTTTCATGGATTTGGAACTGGAGGTAATTTCAACAGGGGGCTAGAGGAGAAGCTCACACTGCCGGGACCTGGGGGAAAAGATTTTCTAAGCAAGTTAGTGACTACTGATATTCATATTTCAGAAGAAACATTTAGCTAAGAGGGTGAAGTACTTTGGAGAGAATCATTGACACAGGTAATTGGAAATTAATTACAAATAATCCTTTTCTATTTAAAGCAGTTCTGCTAGGGAGAAAACCTGGGGAAAATTGCATGAGGTTACTCTATATACAGACTAGAATTCCAGAGCCCGAAGAACAAATTAATCCATCCTCCTAATTTTGCAGATGGGAAAAGGCAGGAAATAAGACACCTGCCTCAAATCACGGCAGTAGGGATGGCAGAGAAGGACGGCCAACAGGCTTCTCTCTGGACCCGACTCAGTGGATTGGAAGAGGTTTCATGGACCACTGTTTGAAGGACCCTGAGAGGAACAGGGTCATGCTGGCATAAGGGCCACCACAGGGGGCCATTCTTGGGCTACTGTCTAGATAAACTGTGTTAACCAATCGGCATTCCTCGTACACCAACTGCATGCTTTATCTGTAGTTTTCGTTTTCAACCATGCATACTACCCCTGAAGGTCGTCTGAAGTCGTAGTGTAACACAATCATGGCATATCTCCTGAGAGCTTCCATTTTATTTTGTGTTAGATTACTTTATAAGATCCATTTTTTTTAAATGAAAACAAGTGCACTAGAAAGTCAAATTCATATGAATTCTTGTAAAAAAACAAGAGAGGTAAGGACATGTTATGGTTGTAGTTTTAGACTCTGCCTCTGGGTTTCCCTGTGTGATAACCTCAGAGATACACTGGTGACAAAATTAGAGAAGTGGATCCAGAGGAAGTCACTGAGTTTGGCATTTTTCACTGTGGTCGACCTTCCTGGGAGAGGAAGGGGAGGGCCTGTTCAAACCAGGACCCCTGCTGCCTGCCAGAGTCCAGAGCACAGGAAGACGGATGCCAGAGTCCAGAGCACGGGAAGACGGAGGCTTGAGTTTATTTATTCATTTTTATCTCATACTAAATGATTAGGTTACCATGTTTGCATTTGCTAAGTAAAGTCCAAGTTGTAGTTGAGCCCTTCACCCAGAAAGTGTGCCATGTATCCCTACATTGTGCCCGATCCCCCTCCCCCCTCCTCACTTAAATTTAATTGTGTTTTTCCCTATCGTGGGCATGTAGTTGTTCATCTACTGGGTTTCGTATTAGTTTTGAGTACATTGGATACTTCCTTCTCCATTCTTATGATACTTTACTAAGAACAATGTCCTTTGAATCCATCCAGTTAAATACACGAGATGTAAAGTCTGCATTTTCTGTGGCTGAATAGTATTCCATGGTATACATATACCACAGTTTACTCCACTCATGAGTTGATGGGCACTTAGATTGGTTCTACATCTTGGCAATGCCCTTTGTGAATTGAGCTGCGATGAACATTCTAGTGCAAATGTCCTTATGGAAAAATGATTTTTTTTTCTTCTGGGTAAATGCCTAGTGATGGGATTGCAGGACCAAATGGAAGGTCAACTTTTAGCTCTTTGAAGATGCTCATACTTCTTTCCATAGGGGCTGTATTAGTTTGCAGTCCCACCAGCAGTATAAAAATGTTCCCTTCCGTCCAGATCTGCACCAGCATCATAGGGACTTTGTGAACTATGAAACTCTGAGAAAAGAAGAGGCTTGAATTTAAACTCAAGGTCAGTGGAACAAGATGGAAAGAAAGGGTGATGAGCTCAGCCTTCATGGAGCAGCTGCAGGAGAGACTGAGGCAACTCCACATAGCTGACTTCAGGAGGTCCCTGAAGTCCCAAGAATACAGGGTTTGCTATGCTGGTGAATGGAGAAGACAGAAGTAAGGGTGATGTTTAAGTAGAATTTTTTAAACGTCAGTGAGATATCAAATGTCTACCTGAGCCCAACATGTTCTATGCTTTCTTGCCTCTCCCCTTTGGTTGGTATGAACAGGTAGGTTTAATGCCTGTGGATACAGCTGGTTGAGTCCTACCCTGTCGCTGTGACACCTGGAAGGGCAGCCACAAAGCTCCAGACCCGTGCGCTGTGCCAGAGACAGAGGTGGCCACTTCTGCGGAAAGACTCTGTCTCTTATTGGCTGGGTTGAGATGTGGGCACCTGGTTCCAAAGCTTAAGCTCTTCCCAACACCTTATATGTCTCCGCAATGAGGTGTGGGGGGCAGGGAATACTCAGCAGAGAACATAAGTTCACTCGGGTAAGTAGCCAAAGAGATGGGTGGATACCTGTGGGAAGGATGTGGGCAGAAGAGATTGTACTGCCTGTGAATGTTGATTTAGACAAGTGTTTCTCAGCCTTAACTGGGCATTAAGATTGCCCTGGCAGCTTGGAAAGAGCTCAGGTGCACCCCAGGTCCCTAACCCAGAAATTGTGATGGGATTGGGCCACAGAGGAACCCGTTGTCAGCCTTTTAGAAAAGACTCAGAAATGATTTGAATGTGCCAGGAGGGCTGAAAACCTCCAACTTAGGGGCTCTGCTTCCAACTAGAGGCAGAAGGCGGGTACTGAGACGTCTGCCCTCTCTTCCCAGAGTGAGGAGGTGGTAACTTCGGGAAATGTTGAAACCTGGGAGATGGACTAGGGGAAAGACGCAGAGCAGGGGACATGGGAGGGCCTGGGCTGCAGTGCATGTATCGGGATGTGACCGCCCAGGAAGCCACTGGGCAGGGTGTGGGCTGCCCATGGGTTGGGCCACCATAAGGGGTAGGGAACAGGGGCTGGAGGGGCCAATCCTCCTACAGGCCAGCAGTGCTTGGGAAGGGGCTTCACTTAAAGTGACTCAGAGAACCACCTGTGAATCTGGGGAGGACAGCGACGTGATGTTTGTGATGCAAGGGAGGAAAGATCAGAATTTGTCCTGAGTAAATGTGTCAGTTAAGTCTTCCTCAGGGAACGCGATCTGACACAATAGACAGATGGGTGGGTGACAGATCATAACTGGGGGATACGTAGGAAACAGCCATGGATGAATGACAGATACACTGCAGGTGAGTAGAGACAGATGATAGGTGGACCACTGATAGATTCACCTGTGGCTTTTGTAATTATTGGGGCTGGCTGGGCATGTTTACATGTGAACTTCTGACAGCAGTAGGGCACGTCTTCAGGAAGGGTGCTTTTTGGAAGGTCTCAGGCGGGAGGGGAGGCTGCCATCCATAGAAGGGGTTTCTTCTTCTTCAGGGACGCCTCAGTTCTGTGCACAAAGCTGTTCAACTGGTTAGGTGTAGCCCATGCAGATTCTGTAGGGCAATTTCCTTCACATAAAGTCAACAGATTATACCTATTATACACATTTTAAAACTCCACCAGAACCTCTGTAAGTTGACCACTCAAGGGACTGTAACAAACTGGTCAACTTAAGGTACTAGGCCTGAGATGTGCACCTGGGGCATGTCCAGTCCATAAAAATCAGGTCAAGTCACGGAGGTGGTCAGGTATGGTGCTCCTGCACCTGCACGGCAACACCTCGATGAGTGTTTGTTTAAACGAGTGGGTACTCGAGCCTGGAGAAGTTCACACGTGACCTCACACTTGGATCAACAAGAGAGTTCACCAACCCTGAAACATAACCCTCCTACCCCAAACTTCCCATCCACATCAGTTTCTTGGACTTTTTTCTTCTCCTGGTTCCTCAGAAACTATAATTTTTAAGCAGTCAACAATTCTTGTGGATTTTGCCGAGAATTGTCACTCGTGCTCAGGCTTTCTCCAAACCTGCGCTAGCCAGCCCATGTGGACACGCAAACCTTCGCACCACGATCCTGCCAGGTCCTGACTGGAGTCTCTGCTCTAGTCTCACTACCTTCAACCAAACAGTAATGAAACACCTCTTTCCTATATTTGTTTCCCGTGTTAAAAAAAAAATCTGTCCAGTCTAACTTGCTCATCCCAGCATCTTAGTTCTCCAGCATTCCGAATGTGACGTGGCCCCACCAGCAGTCCCCTCTCAGCATGCCAGTCTCACGCTGGCTCTTCACCCTGTGCCTGTGGCTCTTACACTGGCTTCTGTCAGTGTCTGGGCTGGGATTTGCTCCCCACTTGGTTGCGGTCCTGTCCTGAGTGCTGAGGAGTTACCCACAGGGTAAGCACCTCACAATAAAGTAAGACGTTAGGAGACATCAAATCCGAGTATCCTGTGAAGAGCGCGGATGAGAAGTAGGGAAAGAATGATGAGGTTTTCTGTTAGGTTGACCTTATGAAATTGTTAATTTTGGGGGGCCAGAAAATAGTTGCTCATCAGCAATTTCATGTGACATGCGTGAGTTCAGAGCTGGAGGTGACTGGGGCGTGAGAGGGAAAGTGACTAAGGTTTGGAAGGGGAGATGCCTGGGGGGTGGGAGTGGAGGTGCCTGGGGTCTAGAAGGGGAGATGTTGTCCCATTGAGGTATTCTCCTTCAGCTGGCTCCAGTGGGAAGCGACCACATTGGCTGACAGTGGAGTTGCAGGCAAGTTGGCAACTGGAAATCTCAGCAGAGTGCTGTGCTGGTGCTCCTGTGAGGATGGAGGGAAAAGCCACTTGGATCCTTTGAAGAACGGAATTGGCAGTGTAAAGAAAAAGTGTGCTGTGCATGGATATTTATTTTTTTCCTTGGGGGGAGGCTTTAGATCATTCTATCCACCTGCTTACTTACTTATTTACTGCTATCAATAACAATTTGTATAATGATAAACATCCTACTAGCTGAATACTTGTCCATATTCACAATTATTTCTTTAATATGAAAGCCTAGAAATGGGATTACTTGGTCCAGCCATGTGAATCCCGGCATGGCTGTCTGAGGTTCTTTGCTGCCCTCCAGCATGGCCTGGGACATACCCGTTCCTGCTAGCCGTGAGTGAGAGGGCTGGTTTCTGAACCAGTTGTCAATAGTATTATCATTTTGTCAATGTAATAAGCAAATCATAGTTTATTACTTTTTATATGATTTCTTAAATTACTAATATTGCTGAACATTTATTTGGATATATGTATTTCCTTTATAATCCTGTTCTCTTCAATAAAAGCAGTTTATGTAACACAAAAATGGGATTCCATGTTTAGACTTTTTGAAACCCCAAATCAGACCAGGTTCAGAAACTAAGATTGCTACCATAGACATTCGAAGGTTGAAATCATATGTAATGTTGATGCCAGATGACTTGTTAAATTCTAGGTATTTTCACCATCTCTTTACACTTTTGTTTTCATTGTGTAGAAAGCTTGCCAGGAAGTTAGGATTCATCAACAAATGTCTGAGAAATGCTTTAGCATCCTTGTGAAACTTTACAAGTTTACACCATTTTATCAGAACATAGCTGATGTTAAAACTATATAAAACTAGACAGAGGGAGAGAAGACGAAAGAGAGAAAGGAAGGGGAAGAGGGAAGGAGAGAAGGAGAGAGAGTGATGAAGGCCCTGAGAAACAGAGCATTTCCTTAGACATAGAAAAGCAAATCAAGTCAAAGGGCCCTTTGACAGGTGATGCTTATATAACAGTATTACTGCCACATAGATTCCTGGTTTGGTATCTGAGGATGAATATTCATTATCCCATGAATTCTATCCATCTGCACTGGCTTTTAAACTACATCAGATGGGTCTGTAATGGCCCAGATATGAAAGCGAGAACACAATGGAGACAATTGAGCACTCTTCACTTAGAGTGTTTTTCCCCCACTAGGGATTTGGTTATGTGAATTCCAACTTTCAAAAAGAATATTCTGTCTGTTGATGCAGAGATACAAACAGAGAACACGGAAACTGCAGTCTGCAGGAACTGATGAAGAGAGTTGACAGAATCTGGATGAATCCTTTGCCAAATTATAAAAATATTTGCATAAAGTCACCTGAATTCTATACTTTTCTCTAAAGAAATAATGGATGTAGTGTACAATGTTAGGCTAGAATGGGTGAAAAACCTCTGGGGTCCTCTTGCTTATGTTTTGGAACTCACAGTGTGAAAGATTTTTATCATTTTGAAAGTCAGGGGAATTATTGCTTCATTTTATTGAAAATGTGACATTTTCCTAACCAGAAATGGCAAGTGATTGCATTGTCCTAGTTAGGAACCGATTTCTTAGTTCCAAAAGTGGAACTTCTGAGGATGGTGGTGCTTACAAGAAACACAATCGCAGGGATGACCGAAATAGAAGCAAGGATATTGCAGTGTGTTCTTCATCTTCCTGAGAATGAGGAGGGTCCCTAAGAGAGGAGAATTAACAGTAGTGGCATTGACCAGATAGGCTACACATCCCAAAGAGATTGGGGCTCTTCCTTTTCTGATCTGGGAGAGTAACCATAGTATTGGTAATCTTCAGGGACATACCTTGTTACCTCAGGGTTCACAGGAAGATAAGATTATCAGACCCTGACTCCTGTCTAGACTAGCTCAGCACCCAGGGGGTTGGGACATTGCCTGGCACCTTTCACGTTTTAAAGCTACGATGTCTGTGAAAACCAAGGGACAGTGGCTGCCTAAACTATTCTTACCACACATCCTCCAAAAACAATACAAACCCACAAGAAAAGCGGCACAAATTTCACATGTCACACACTTTTCTCAACATAACAGGAAGGCAAAAAACACTAACTTCATATTACTTAAATACTTAAACATAAGCACCCTTTTCCAGTGGGGTTATTTCCTTGAGTTTGCATCCCAAGAACTTATAACGAACAAGATAGACTCTCAAGGGCTGAGCAGGATGCTCATGCCTGTAATCCTTGCACTCTGGGAGGCTGAGGCAGATGGATTGTCTAGCTCAGGAGGTCAAGACAAGCCTGTGCAAGAGTGAGATCCAATCTCTAAAAATAGCCAAGCATTGGGCAGGTGCCTGTAGTCTAGGTTACTCAGGAGCCTGAGCCAGGAGGATGTCTTGAGCTCAAGAGTTTGAGATTGCTGTGAGCTATGATGCCACAACACTCTACCCAGGGCAACAAAGTGAGACTCTGTCACTAAAAAAAGATAGGGTCTAGTTGAGACTAAATTAAAGCCATTCCCCTCAAAGTCCATTTTAGCTAGTTAAAAAAAAAATCCAAACAAATAATTATTTTTACAAAAGGTAGAAAGGAGCACTGGTATTTCATACCACTGACCTCAGGGAAGGGACCCAGAAGGCTTGTGTGACCTAAAGAGTCAGTCTTATAAAAGGCAATACTTCCATGATAGAAAAGTGAAAAGAAAGTGAAAAAAAAATCTTTTGGAAGGTAAGTTTTGAAGGGCCAAAGGAGTAATAGGGAGGAAATTAGAATCCTGTATGGAAAAAAAAAAACATATATATATATATATATATGCATGTGTGTGTGTATATTTTAAGTGAAAGGACACAAACTCACTTCTACCTTGCTTCCTAAGAGAAGTCACCTAGCAAAAGAAATCATACTTTGGGACACTAAGAAAAGAAGTTATCTTGGGAGGAGGAGGCAAGATGGCCAATTGAAGTCAGCTTTCGGCAGAGGCTTCCATCCAGAGGGAGAAATAATGGCCAGAAATAATCTAATAAAGTGAAATATCGGGAGCTGTGCTGAGAGAGAAGATTGGCAGGTTTGCATCACTCCTGCTGCAACAAGCTGGGACTCCAAGAAAACAAATTTCAGGTACAAAACCCATTCCAAAGAGGACGAAAATAATTCCCTTCCTCTCACCCAGGAGAGTAGCTTGAGGCAAGTAGAGAACAGAGGACATTTTGCTTTACCAAAGGGGAGAGAACAACTGAGGAACAGGACTCCCTCCATGGAGAGATACCACTGCAAGTCCAGGCAGTCTCTTGCCTGGGCCAAAAGTTGATCTAATATTCTCCCTACCTTCCTGAACTCCCAATCCACCCCTCCAACCTCTCCTGGCAGTCTGGAAGACCACGCCCTGGAAAATCTGGAGCATCTGGCAGATTTTTGCTAGGGCAAGGTACCTCATGAGCTGTGGGGCAGTTGAGCTGATCCCATTCTCCAATAATGACCAGCATAATGCTCTACCACCAAAGTGAACTCACTCTGAAATTCTTGACCAAAACCCAATTTCCACAGTGGTGAAAAGATTCAAAATGTCGACTGGACTTTCAAAAAACTTGACACCCAAAATACTACCAGTCTTGTCAATACTCTCAATGAATGTGAAGGACTTAAACTGTCCTTTTAAGAGGCACAGGTTGGCTGACTGGATATTAAAACTCAGGCAAGATATCTGCTGAATTCAAGAATCTCATCTTACCTTAAAGGATAAATATAGACTCAGGGTGAAGGGATGGGCATCTGTAATCCAGGGAAATGAAAATCAGAAAAAAACAGGGGTGGCAATTTTATTTGCAGATACACTAGGCTTTAAACCAACAAAAGTAAGGAAAGACAAGGATGGTCACTTCATATTTGTCAAGGGAAATACTCAACATGATGAAATGTCAATTATTAACATTTATGCACCCAGCCAGAATGCTTCTCAACTTATAAGGGAGACCCTAACAGACATGAGCAATTTAATATCTTCCAGCACCACAATAGTTTGAGATTTTGACACCCTTTTGGCAGTGTTGGATAGATCCTCCAATAAGAAACTAAGCAAATAAATTTTGAACTTAAACTTCACCATCCAACAATTGAATTTAACAGACATCTACAGAACATTTCATCCTAACAAAACTGAATACACATTCTTCTCATCAGCCCATGAAACATCCTCCAAAATTGATTACATCTTAGGTCACAAGTCTAACCTCAGCAAATTTAAAAATATAGAAATTATTCCTTGTATTTTCCCAGATCATCATGCAATAAAAGTTGAACTCACCAATAACAGGTGTCTGCATACTCATACAAAGACATGGAAACAAAATAACCTTATGCTGAATGATAGCTGGGTCATAGATGGGATTAAGAAGGAAATTGCCAAATTTTTAGAACAAAACAATAATGAAGACACAAATTATCAGAACCTGTGGGATACTAAAAAGGCAGTCCTAAGAGGGAAATTTATAGCGTTGTAAGCCTTTGTAAGAGAGTGGAAAGAGAAGAAGTCAATAACCTAATGGGACATCTTAAGCTACTAGAAAAGGAAGAACATTCCAATCCCAAACCCAGCAGAAGAAAAGACATAACTAAAATTAGACCAGAATTAAATGAAATCCAAAACAAAAGAATTATTCAAAAGATCAACGAATCAAAAAGTTGGTTTTCTGAAAAATTCAATGAAATTGATAAACCTTTGGCCAACCCAACGAAAGTCCATAATATCCTCAATCAGAAATGACAAAGGTGAAATAACAACAGACACTTCAGAAATTCAAAAAATCCTTAATGAATACTACAAACAACTTTATTCTCAGAAATATGAAAATCTGAAAAAAATTGACCAATACTTGGAAGAACACCAACTTCCTAGACTTAATCAGAAAGAGTTGGAAATGCTGAACAGACCTATATCGAGTACTGAAATAGAATCAACTATATGAAATCTCCCAAAAAGAGAGGAGTCTGGGACCAGATGGCTTCACATCAGAATTCTACCTAATCTTTAAAGAGGAACTAGTACCTATATTACTTAACCTTTTCCAAAACATCAAAAAAGAAGGAATACTTCCCAACACATTCTATGAAGCAAATATCACCCTGATCCCCAAACTGGGAAAAGACCCAAGAAAAGAAAACTATAGACCAATACCTTTAAAGAACATAGATGCAAAAGTATTCAATAAGATCCTAACAAACAGAATCCAGCAACACATCAAATGAATTATACACCGTGACCAAGTTGGTTTTATCTCCGGGTGTCAAGGTTGGTTCAATATATGTAAATCTATAAATATAATACATCATATAAACAAACCAAAAAACAAAGACCATATGATTCTCTCAATAGATGCAGAAAAAGCTTTTGACAATATCCAGCATCCTGTCATGATCATAACACTTAAGGAAATAGGTATAGAAGGGACTTTTCTTAAACTGATAGAGGCCATCTACAGCAAACCCACAGCCAATATCACATTGAGTGGAGTAAAATTGAAAACATTTCCACTCAGATCAGGAACCAGGCAAGGTTTACCATTGTCTCCACTGGTTTTTAACATTGTAATGGAAGTGTTAGCCATTGTAATCAGGCAAGAAAAGGCAATCAAGTGTATCCATATAGGGTCAGAGGAGATCAAACTTTCACTCATTGCAGATGATATGATTTTATACCTGGACAACCCCAGAGACTCAACCACAAAACTCTTAGAAGTCATCAAGGAATACAGTAGCATCTCAGGATACAAAATCAATACTCACAAATCAGTAGCTTTTATATATACAAATAATAGTCCAGCCAAAAAAACAGTCAAGACTATATTCCCTTTACAGTTGTGCCAAAGAAGATGAAATATTTGGGAATTTACCTAACAAAGGATGTGAAAGATCTCTATAAAGAGAATTATGAAACTCTTAGAAAAGAAATAGCTGAAGATGTTAACAAATGGAAAAACATGCCATGCTCATGGCTAGGAAGAATCAACATTGTTAAAATGTCCATACTACTCATAGCAATTTAAAAATTTAATGTAATCCCATCAAAGCATCGCCATCATACTTTAAAGATCTGGAAAAAATAGTACTTCATTTTATACAGAACCAGAAAAACCTCAAATAGCCCAGACATTACTCAGAAATAAAAACAAATCAAGAGGAATCATGCTACCAGACTTCAAACTATACTATAAATCTATAGTGCTCAAAACAGCATGGTATTTGCACAAAAATGTAGAGTTAGATGTATGGAACAGAATTGAGAACCAAGGGATGAACCCAGACACTTATTCTCATTTGCTCTTTGATAAGCCTATCAAAAATATAAATTGGGGGAAAGATTCTCTATTTAACAAATGCTGCTAGGAGAATTGGCTGGGAACTTGTAGAAGACTGAAACTGGACCCATACCTTTCTTCTCTGACAAAAAATGACTTTCACTGGATAAAAGATTTAAACTTAAGACATGAAACTATAAAGATTCTTGGAGAGAGTGCAGGAGAAACACTTGCAATTGGCCTGGGAGAATACTTTATGAGGAGGACCCACCAGGCAATTGAAGTAACACCAAAAATACATTACTGGAATCTGATAAAACTAAAAAGCTTCTGCACTGCCAAGAACAAAGTAAGTAAAGCAAGTAGACAGCCCTCAGAATGGGAGAGGATATTCGCAGGTTATCCTTCTGACAAAGCTTTGATAACCAGAATCCACAGAGAATTCAAACTTATTAATAAGAAAAGAACAAGTGATCCCATTTCATTGTGGGCAAGAGACATGAACAGAAGCTTCTCTGAAGAAGATAGGCACATGGTCTACAGACACATGAAAAAATGCTCATCACCTTTAATCATCAGAGAAATGCAAACCAAAACCACTTTGAGACATCATCTAACTCCAGTAAGAGTGGCTCACATAACAAAATCCCAAAACCACAGATGTTGGGGTGGATGTGGAGAAAGGGAATATTTCTGCACTGCTGGTGGGAGTGCAAGGTAATACGTTCCTTTTGGAAAGAAGTATGGAGAATCTAAAAGTAGACCTGCCATTTGATCCTGCAATTCCTCTACTATGAGTATATCCAAAAGACAAAAAATCACTTTACAACAAAGATATTTGCAACAGATTGTTCATTGCAGCTCAATTCATAATAGCTAAGCCATGGAAGAAGCCCAAATGCCCATCAACCCATGAATGGATTAATAAATAGTGGTATATGTATACCATGGAATATTATTCAGCCTTAAAAAATATGGCAACTTTACCTCTTATGTTTACATGGATGGAGCTGGAACATATCCTACTTAATAAAGTATCTCAGAATGGAAGAAAAAATATCCCATGTACTCAGTACTATTATGAAACCAATTTACAATCACTCACACTTTCATATGAAGAACAGATCACAACTATGGCTCAAGATGAAAGAGGGAGGAGAGGAGGGGGGCCTCGAAGGGGAAAGGGGAGGTCAGATCAAGGGAGGGTGAATGGTGGGATCACACCTATGGTGCATAATGCAAGGGTACATGTTGGATCTATTAGTATAGAGTAAAAATGTCTTAACACAATAACTAAGTAAATGAGATGAGGTATATTGTAACAAGTGTGATGTAAGCATTCCTAATTTTATATGAAATCAGCACATTGTACCCCATAAATGCATTAATGTATATCTGATCTATGTGTTTATGATTTAATAAAAAAAAAAAGAAGAAGAAGTTGTCTTGAGCTAGGGCTGCTGTCAACACCCTAAACCACCAGCTCTGTGTCAAAAGGGAGAGGGGCAGGAAGTCTTTACCTAGACAATGCCAGTATAAGAAGAAAATGGAAAGAAGAATTAAACATTTAAGCTTATGAACATATACTCCTCCCCAACAATTAATCTTGAAGTGCATTTCAACACTCCAAATTATAACCCCAAAGTATTTGAGGTATATATGTGTATACACACACACACACACACACACAGAGAGAGAGAGAGAGAGAGAGAGAGATACATACACATAATTTTATTACACAATTATATATACACGATTTTCATTCTTAAATATTATATATATGTTCCCCAAATATTATACATTTCTATACATTATATATTGCACACACACACCTCACACCTGGAATCAGAAATTCAAAACCCAAGAAAACAAATGGACAAAAAATAGGAAGAAATAAAATGAGAGCTTCAGATAGTAAAAGTTTAATATACTTTAATTATAGGTCAAAGCCTAAAACAATGGTGGGGATGAGTGGATGCATAATATATTAATGTTGTGTGTTCTCACAATGTACAAACATTGCAACTTTACAGATGATATTAGAAGGAAGAGCAGAAGAGGAAAGTGTGATAAGCTCATTGATTGTCAAATAGATGGGATACAAATGATTGATTAGAAACTGATAAAGTGGCAGGGCATGGTGGTTCATGCCTATAATCCTAATGTTCTGGGAGACCAAGGCAGGAGGATCACTTGAGCCTAGGAGTTACTATGAGCTGGGCTGAGATCACAGTATTCTTGCTTGGGCAATGGAGCAGGTTTCTGTCTAAAACAAAACAAAACAAACAAACAAACAAAAAACCAAAAAAACCTCCAGAAACTGATAGGCCAGATGGTAAAAGTTTAAATGAAAATGTATAAATAATTTTGTTAAATAATGAAAACACCAAAAAGCAAAAGTATAAAGAACACATGTCACATAAAAAATAGAATATATCAAACATCATATAATTACAACAAAAGTAATATGGCAGTACTGAGACCAAATATAAGTCACATTAATGTGAATGTGCTTAACTGATTTATTAATAATATTTTAAACTTGGCTAACAAAACAAGACATAACTCTGGCATAGAAGAAACAAATCTTATGCCAAAATAATTACTGGCTCAAAAAGGCTAAAAATAAAATGATGGGCTAAATTTTGCCAGAAAAAACAGAAACAAGAATGCAATCATGATGTCAGCAAAATATAATTTAGCTAAAAAACATTGCACTTGACTAAAAAGGACACTTTTTAAAACTAAAATCCACGATAAACAAAAAAGAAATAATAGTTATAAACACATATGCACCAAGTAATATAGTAACAACCACCATAAGTCAAAAACTACAGGAGGTGCAAAGACACACAGGACACTCTAAGAATGGATTGATACAAGACCCATTCTTAGTTCAAGGCAGACCAAGTGGGCAAAATACTGGTAAGCCTATTTAAGATCTAAGTGACACAATCAGGGGGGAGGAGCCAAGATGGCAGTCTGTAGCCAGCTTTCCGCAGAGGCTCCTGTCCAGAAGGAGAGTTAAAGGACAGAAATTTAGCAAGAAAGCTGATGGTTTGGATTGAGCCAAAAGAGAAGGTTGAAGAATGCACATCAACCCTGCTGGGGTGACCTGCGACCCCAAGGACATAAACAAAAAGGTACAGAGCACATCACCCAGTGGACTGGAGTCCCTTCCTCCATGAGAGCAGCTTGCAGTATACTCCATACCTCCATAAAAACAAGCGAGCAGAGTTCAGATGTCCTCCCACTCTACCCCATGGGAGAGACCCTCTAAAAACCAGACCTCCTTCCCCTACTAGGGTGCCACAGCACTCTCCCGCCAGGCATAACACTATTCTGTACCTGCAAGTTTGAACTCCTGGCACTCCCCTCCACTCTCACCACAAGGTCTGGAGGCCTGTCCCCCCTGGAGTCCAGATTCTTGGACACTTTCTCGAGGGTTGTGGACAGGGCATGGACTGTTGCTGATCTGTGCTGATTTTCCAGCTCGGGAGTGGTGAGAGGAAAGTGAGCTGAGAAGAGGCGGAGCTGGAGAGGGTCCCCTGAGGCACAGTGCAGAGACACTCTCAGTCTCTCTGGGCAGCCAGGGGAAGCCGGGCGGCTTCTCTGATGGCAGCCACCAGCAGAGCAGACTGGCAACCAAGGCATGTGACAGATTTGCCCAAGCGGTACCAGCCAGGAAGGAGTGTGGGAATTAGAATGCGCATAGAGTCAGCCGACTTCCAGGGCAGAGGCTACTTTACTTAGCTTCAGATGCACCTGGCCCTCAGGGGATGAAAGCTGAGACAAAGGGCTGTGACAGACTGAGTCAGACCTATTTGCAGCGCAACATCTGATCAGGGGAAAATAACTGTGACAGAAACAAATTCTGCAAACTTGTTCTGTTCTATCAGCAACATCAATCAGGGACAGGACCAGAACTGAGTGAATCGCCCCAGCCCCTATCAATTACCCAGGTTTTCAGGCCTCACCTCTCCCTGCCAAACAGTGACAGGGAGTGGCGGACAGGCTGAGGAGCCACAGAACTCCCTGTGACCCAGGCAGGTGCAAACCTCTGGAGCATCTGCTCATTGGAGGAAACTGGATTACAGCCCTGCGGGGTTACCACCGACTGGGTATGACAGAGGGGCCAGGTGGTGAAGGAGGCATCAACCTTCTCAGACTAATCTACTTGCTGGGGGGGGGGGGGCTCCTGAGCTCACAGAGCACCAGAGCAAGTTATACTAGTGCTTCCAGCAGATCCCTGCTATCTAGTTGCCAGAGACTTTTTAACTCTTCTATTTGAGATCGGTGCTGGCTAGGACAATTGATTGGGACCTCTTCAACTGGGCCAATCACCCGAGGACTTTCCAAAGTGTTACTCTGGGTGTGTGGTAGTGAGAAGGTTTGATGTTGCTTTTCCAATTGTTGCCTGTGGGGGGCGGGGTGACTTAACTGCTGGTATTTCTTCACAGCTCAGATTTCAATCCAGAGTAACTGATTCTCTAGGATAAGACAAAGACCAGCTGAAAATAAGACAGAGCCACTTAACCTTACCACACAAAGAAGGCCCCCAGTTTCTCAAGCAGTAGCACTGTACGGGTCCTTGGCAAAACTCTAGGGGAAAAGGTACAGATACCAGTTCCAGCTTTCAAGCAAAGGGCTGGTCAATCACTACTCCTAGAACCCCCAGCCCAACTTGTCCTTATCTACTCATCCAGCCAAACAGTGTAAAATTAATCATGGGGTGGAATCAACAGAAAAGCTCTGGAAACATGAACAACCAGAGTAGATCAATCCCCCCCAAGGAACAATTTGGTGGACACAAATGAGGATCCAATGCATAAACAGATGGCTGAGATGTTAGAAATCGAATTCAGAATTTGGATTGCAAACAAGATTAATAAAATAGAGGAAAAGTTGGATTTAGAAATTCAGGGTGCATTTCAAAAATTGTCTCAAGAAGTCAAGGAATTCAAAGACCAAATGACCAAAGATTT
>CAUYRH010110436.1:0-12658 GCA_963574655.1 Perodicticus potto
CTGTGGTCCCAGCTACTTGGGAGGCAGAGACAGGAGACTCGCTTGAGCCCAGGAATTGGAGGTTGCTGTGAGCTGGGATGCCACAGCACTCTATCAGGGTGACAGCTTGAGGCTCTGTCTAAAAAAAAAAAAAAAAAAAAAGAGTATGTCTCAGGCGACACCTGTGGCTCAAAGGAGTAGGGCGCCAGCCCTGTATGCTGGAGGTGGTGGGTTCAAACCCAGCCTCGGCCAAAATAACCACCAGAAAAAAAAAAAAAAAAAAGGAAAAACCAGCACATTGTACACCATGATTGCATTGATGTACACAGCTATGATTTAATAAAAAAAAAGAAAAAGCTATTAAAATTGTGATACTCGAGTCACGTTTCACTTCTGCAATTACAAGAGATACAAGATACAATATACAAGACAACATGTTCACATTAGAGAAAAACACAATTAAAATCAATAAGAGAGGAAGGGGTTCTGTAAATTAACATCTAATGGGTACAGTGTAGGGGTAATATAGGACACTTCCTGGGTATAGGACTCAACTACGACTTGGACTTAACCTTACAAATGCAAACAATGTAATCTAATCATATGTACCCTCATATTAACTGGAAAAAAGATAACACACATTATTGGCATATATTGAGTATTACAATTTTAATACAGATTTTTCCTTTTTTAAAATGTGTATACATTGTTTGGCACCCTCTATATTTGCTTAATAAGTGAATGAATAACCAGTATACTTTATTTATAATATTTCTTGTTTCCTTTGGGTAAGCGTAACATAATAGAAAATACATAGATTTGGTCTCAGCACCTGGTTTCTGGCATAAAGCTCCCCAAACCCTTATAATTTCCTGAGCCATACATGTACTAGGTGAATTTTGTGCTCTAATTTTTGGTCTTTGAACCCAGTTCCTACCAAAAAGCTTCTAAATCTCTCAGAATTTCCTGGGAGATAGGAGTTCTTTTGTTCTAATAAGGTTACTTTGGTGGGCTCCTGGAGAGGGGCCCTGAAAAACTAAGCCATGATTAGAATGTTGGAACATTTGACCTTACCTCCCATCCTCCAGGAAGTGGAGAGAAGCTGGAGATTGTATTAGTAATCAATCATACCTAAATGATGAAGCCTCCACAAAAATCCCCAAAGTACAGGGCTCAGAGAGCGCCTGGATTGATGAACACATCCACATGCCAGGAGATGATGCACCCCAACCACAGGACAGGAGCTCCTGTACTTGGTACCTTTCCTGACCTTGCCCTCTATACCTCTTCATCTGGCTGTTCATCTGTATCCTTTAGCATATTATTTATAATAGACTGGTAATTGTTAGTAAGTGGTTTCTTTAGTTTTATGAACTATCATAGCAAATTACTGAAACTGTGAGAACCCTCAAATATACAGCCATATTGGACAGAAGTGTGGGTCACCTAGGAATCTACCTCTTGCAATTGGCATCTGAAGTGGGTACCATCTTGTGGGACTGAGCCTTTAACCTGTGGAGTCTACACTAACTCTAAGTATTTGTCAGAATTTAATTGTAGAACTCCCACTTCGTGTCCATAGAGTTAGTGAATTGGTTGGTGTGGGAAAGCCATCCACACATTTGGTGTCAGAGCAAAGTGTGATAGTAAAGAAATAGGGTTTTCCTTTTTAGTAAGTGCAAACTTGTTCTAAAATGAAGGCAAGTCTGATAGGACAAATGATGCTGAGTGCATGTTGGGAGACAATTCTCCTTGAGTCTTCTGTGTTGCTGCACATCTAATAAGCAGAGGCAGTAACTGTCTTTGCTCCAGACTAAATTTTCCAGGATAGAAATAATGTCTCCTTTTGGAGCAAGGGGCAGGTTTGTTGACTGTTCCATTATAACAAAGATAATATCTACCTCTAAAGCAATGGTTCTCAACCTTCCTAATGCCGTAAGCCTTTAATACTGGTCCTGTGGGTCGCGACCCACAGGTTGAGAACCGCTGCAGAGCAAAGATCAAGTATGCTTACTGACTATAATAAAAGATCCAGCTTCCCTAAGGTCAAGGTCTGTCTCCTATAATGCAACCTATGCATGTGCAGGTGTCTCCTGTTCCTCTTAGTGTTGCCGGGTTAGGAGGCTTAGGCAGGGAGTATAAATGCTAATGCTCTGACTGCTGTCACAGCTGTGAGGAACAAATTGTTCTTTGTCTCTAACATGGGAATCTCATGTCTTCAGCCACCATCCATGAAAACTGTGCTGAATTGTTAGCTTACAAGCAGAGTTAAATCTCAGAACTTTCACAGTTCTTGAAAGTGCTAACTATAGAGAGCATAACCTACAGACATCCTGGTAGCTAGGGATATCAAGTTTCTGAGAAAAGGTAAGATCAGTAATATGTGTCATGGTAATGGTGATGATCTTATATTAGAAGTATGAGTTTGTCTGACGATATTAAAAAAATTTGCCAGAGACCAACTTCCTCAGAGGCTGAGCAGGTAACATAATTGATTGATGTGGTCTGAGATGTAACCATCTACACAGTCCAGCCAACTGTTTCCCCAATGAAATGAGGACCACTTTTTAGCAGACCTTCCAAGTGAATGAAGCCTGAAATCGATTTTTTTTTTTTGAGACAGAGTCTCATTATGTCACCCTGGGTAGAGTGCTGTGGCGTCACAGCCCACAGCAACCTCAGACTCTTGGGCTTAAGCGATCCTCTTGCCTCAGCCTCCCAAGTAGCTGGGACTACAGGTGCCCACCACAACACCTGTATGTTTGTTGTTGTTGTTGTTGCAGTTGTTGTTGTTGTTTTAGCTGGCCTAGGCTGGGCTTGAACCTGCTGCCTTGCTGTATGTGGCCGGCGCCCTACTCACTGAACTACAGGCGCCAAGCCAGAAATACAGATTTTTAGATAACAATCCCAATTAAGGGCCAAGCGCGGGGGCCCACGCCTATAATCCTGGCACTCTGGGAGGCTGAGGTGGGTGGATTGCTTGAGCTCATGAGTTTGAGACCAGCCTGAGCAAAACGGCGAGACACCACTCCCCACGTCTCTACTAAAAATAGAAAAACTGAGGCAAGAGGATGGCTTTAGCCCAAGAGTTTGATGTTGCTGTGAGCTATGATGCCATGGCACTTCACCCAGGGAAACAGCTCATGACTGTATCTCCAAAAAAAAAAAAAAAATCCCAATTAATAAATATTGGCTCATGACTGTATCTCCAAAAAAAAAAAAAACCCAATTAATAAATATTGAAAACTAATACACTTTTTAAATAGCATGATTTATAGTAAGCTAAACAAAAACCCATTCTGTGTGCCACCTCAGCTCAGCATCACCACAAATGAAAAATATTCCAGGTCTTATAAGCCATTTGCCCACAGGTGTCAAAAGGAAGCTAAGGCCAAGGTAGATCAGGACCTGCGTCCTAACTTCCTTTCTCCATGTTCAGAGCATTCATCCTCCTCTTTCCTTTTCCACATATGGCCTCACGTTTTCTGCAACCTTTTTACTCATCTTTCTCTGATTATAGGCTGCATTTGTGTTTACATGGTCCATTTCACCCATGTTAATTTATGTTGTTTTCCAAAAAATAGTTAAAACAGAATCATAAATAATAATCATATTTAACATTTGCTGAGCACTTAATTGTGTATGAAGCACTATAGCAAGCAATTTACATACATTATTGTCTTAGTTTGCAGTGCTATAACAAAGTACCATAGACTAGGTACCTTATAAACAACAGAAATTTACTTGTCACGGTGCTGGAGCCTGGAAGTCTGAGATCAGGATCCCAGCATGGTTAGGTTCTGAAGAGGGTCAGTTTCTTGGTTGCAGACTGCCAACTACTTGTATCTTCACAAGGCATAGAGCAGAGCTAGAGAGCTCCCTGGGGTGTCTTTGTAAGGGCACTATTCTCATTCATGAAAGCTCCGTTTTCATGTCCTAATCACCTCCCAAAGGCCCCACCCCCTAACATCATCACACTGGGGCTTAGAATTTCAACATGAATTTAGTGGGGGACACAAACATTCACTCCATGGCACTTATTTAGTGCTCATAACAATCATTTTGGAATATTTTCCTTATTTTATAGTTTAGAAAAAAAATAGGAAGGTGGCTACTGAGGGCTGGAGGAAGAGGAGAATAAGAAATTATTTAGCCAGGTGCAATGGTTCACGCTTGTAATCCTAGCACTCTGGGAGGCTGAGGAGGGAGGATCGCTTGAGCTCAGGAGTTTGAGAACAGCCTGAGCAAAAGCAAGACCCTGTCACTACTTTAAAAATAGAAAAATTAGCTGGGCATTGTGGCAAGCGCTTTTAGTCCCAGCTACTTGGGAAGCTGAGGCAAGAAGATGGTTCGAACCCAGGAGTTTGAGGTTCCTGTGAGCTATAATGGCATGGCACTCTACCAATCAATAATAAAAATAGAAAAACCAACTAGGCGTGGTGGCAGGCGCCTTTAGGAAGTCCCAGCTACAGTGCTATAGGAGGAGGATCACTTGAGTCCAAGAGTTTGAGATTGCAGTGAGCTGTGATGATGCCAAGGCACTCTAATCAGGGTGATAGAGTGAGACTCTGTCTCACAAAAAAAAAAAAAAAAAAGTAAAAAAAAAGAAATTGTTTAATGACTATAGAGTTTCTGTTTTGAAATATGAAAAGAGTTGGGAGTTGATTGCCCAACAATATAAACACACTACTGAACTGTACACTTAAAAGTGGTTAAGAAGGTAAATTTTATGTTACTTGTATTCTTCCGCAATTTTTAAAATAAGTAAATATTAAAACTAAAAAAGGCTGGAAGACATAAGCTGCAGTGGAAACAATGTTTATATTTAGAGAGTACTATTGGAACAGTAGTTATATTTAGAGATACTATAGGGGTACTTCTTTTTTTTTTTTTTTTTTGAGACAGAGCCTCAAGCTGTCACCCTGGATAGAGTGCTGTGGCATCACAGCTCACAGCAACCTCCAATTCCTAGGCTCAAGGGAGTTTCCTGCCTTCACCTCCCAAGTAGCTGGAACTACAGGCGCCCACCACAATGCCCGGCCATTTTTTGGTTGCAGCCATCATTGTTGTTTGGCGGACCAGGGCTGGATTCGAACCTGCCAGCTCAGGTGTACGTGGCTGGCGCCTTAGCCGCTTGAGCCACAGGCACCAAGCCCTATTGGGGTACATTTTATCTGGTACACTGTTTTCCCTTTACAAATTTCCAACAGTAAACATAAACAAATAGTTGAGAGGCAGTTTAAAGAGTGGATACTATATGAAATGCTTCTTAGGGGCACATCAACATATCCTTCTCTCTCCTTGCTCCTGCTGTGCCCTTCACATCTGTGAACAAGCAGCCATCTGGGTGGGCTCATTGGCTTTGTAATGACTAGTAGTCTACAATATTCTAGAAGAAATAAAGTTACTGTGGTCACTTTTAGTAATATATATACCCATTTAACAAAACAACTTAGACAGTCTCACCGTGGCCTGGAGCTAAGGGCCCCTGGTATGGGCTCCTTTGTCTCCACTTTTCTCAGGGCCTCACAACTCTGTGCCTGTCCCCACAAAGCATCAAATAGTACACTTTGGTCAAATCCACAAGTATTTATTGAGCAACTCCTGCACACAAAAGAGGAAACAAGAGTGTTTCTGGAGTCAAGCTCACATATTTTGAGGAGGCAGGGGCTCATGTGGCCTTCCTTCCTTGGGTTCCAGATCAACTTAAGTGGGAAAAGCAACCCATGGCTATGAGTAGATTACAGTTGTCCTGTGGGCCATGTTAACAATGTTGGATTGAAGAGAAAAAGAAATTCCAATAACTTTGTACACCAGACTTAGCTCATATTAGTGAGAGCTTAACAGGCATTGGCCAATTCAGTTTAGAGCTGGGGACTTCAGCTTCCAATGTATATGTACCGATAATGATTTTTATGTATAAATAAAATATACACATTTCTTTTTTTTTGATACAGAGTCTCACTATGTTGCCCTTGGTAGAGTGCCATAGCATCACAGCTCACAGCAACTCAAACTGTTTGGCTTAAGTGATTCTCTTATCTCAGCCTCCCAAGTAGCTGGGACTACAGGTGCCCACCACAATGCCTGACTATTTTTTGTTGCAGTTGTCATTGTTGCTTGGCAGGCCTGGTGAACCCGCCAGCCTTGGCGTATGTGGCTGGTGCTGTAACCACTGTGCTACGGGTGCCAAGCTAAATATGCATATTTCTAAGACTTGGTAAAGAGAGACAATATTAGGAAGTATTATTATAAGATGGAAGAAACTATTGCAATACTACTGACAGTAAGACAGCCTAACCCATGGCTATGAGTAGATCCCCCCAAAATATATTTTAATACTCAGTTTATTAGCATCACATGCTATCCAGAATTATCTAAAATATTTTATTGTCAATCCTTGCAACATACCTAAGAGTATATTTGATTACACAATTAAAGAGTTTGAGGAATCTGAAGATAATTAAACATGTTCAAATCTCTCTTTTATTTCAGCAGTGGATCAAGGGATGGAATTTAAGTTTCCTTTCTAATGCTTAGAGCACATTGAATAAAAGAAACAAACAGGGGTTATGGAGATACTCAGATTTGGTGGCATTAAAAATTGAGACAAGGTAACAGCACTAAAATCTCTTGCTCCAGATATCTCATGTTGTGCTATCATTTTGTGTGTGTGTGTGCTGTCATTTTTGAGAAACTTTATTTTTCTAGGAGGGCCCTAAATCTAAATTTTCTGTCCTGCTATCAGAATATCAATACTTGGCTTCATACAATTTTTAGTTTGCTAATACTGTTGAAATACTACAATACGACTGGGCTCAAACCATCTAGATGTATTCCACTGCAACAAACTAAAGGTAGTTGTTGCGCAAGGGGTCCCCGAGTGGCCAGTGACTCAGATGTATTGTTTCAGTGCAGCCTAGGCCTCAGTGTTACTGTGTAAAGCAAGAAACTTGTTACTGCTCTCTCACAAGCAGGTGGACACAGATACATACAGGCTTTTAGCTTTTAGTAGTCCTTGTTTTGAAAACTGTGTAATGGCTTGGTACCAGTAGCTCAGCGGCTAGGGCGCCAGTCATATACACTGGAGTTAGTGGGTTCGAACCCAGCCCAGGCCTGCCAAACAACAATGACAACTACAACCAAAAAATAGCCGGGTGTTGTGGTGGGCGCCTGTAGTCCCAGCTACTTGGGAGGCTGAGGCAAGAGAATCGCTGGAGCCCAATAATTGGAGGTTGCTGTGAGCTGCGTTGCCATGGCCCTCTACTGAGGGCAACATAAGGAGACTCTGTCTCAAAAATAAAATTGTGCAATGCAATCTTAATAACCAATAGGAAAAGTATAATTGTTCTGTGACCTTTACATATTGTCAAAATCATGAACATTTCTTTTCCTGTCAGTGATAAATGTATAGGAGAATGAAAATAGTAAAATTAACATGTACTTAATACACTGTAATTTAAACATCAGACACACTGAGAATTAGAGCATTTCATCTCATTTCTTCATTAAAAAAAAGTATTAAAAGTAGTTTGAACAGTGCCTGCCTCTTTCTTCTTATCATATAACTTGCAACATGGAGCAAGCACCCTTTCTATCCTTTGGCAAATTGTCATACTTCTAAGTTTGAATCAGCTTCCAAAATTTTGTCTTTTGCACTATCTCTGGGAGTCCCTTTAATGTGAAGTTTTTGCCAGCTTCACTTCCTTGGGGACATTTTCATTCTTTTCTGCATGACTCTTTTCCTCATTTGTAAGTTTTGATAAGCTCCCCTTCACTAAGTTCCCCTGGCTGCATGCATCTCTTGAGAATGAAGACAGGGTCATCCACTGGGGATCATGAAATGTATCCTCCATGGATAAATTATTATTTTGACTGTATGTCAAAAATGTGCATGGCAAGGCCTACCTATAGCAAAACCATGAGATTTTTCTTTTTCACAACTTTGACTAAATGAGTGTTTACCCAGGGTTAGTGACAGTTTAATTTGCACAAATAACTTGGCAGTCATGGGATGACCTAAGATGCCCCTCCACCCCACAGGACAGGGAGATGGCTTGGGATTATGACCAAAGGCCCTTAGATACCTGAAATCAAATACTGTTGTGAAGAAGGAAAGTCCCATGCTAAAAGCTTACTCCTGAAAAGGTTGCAGTGGAAGGATGAAAGCTAACTTGAGACAAGTATCTGGTGGTAACGTGACCTGCAAAAGACCCCCGAGAGGACAGCTGGGCCTCAGCCACTGCCTTGAATTTGAATTGTTTCTTGTAAGAGCTTCACAGAGTTGCATTCACCAACCAAGGGGACTTCCTGAGCAGCTGGCCACTAAGGATGTTGCTGAGAAAGGCACTTTGCACTGCCCAGCAACAGAGGGGTTTGGGACTATTCCAAGTACAGAGAGAGCAGAATAACACTGTTGAAAGATTCAGTGGAAAAATCACCCAGCAGGGGCTGTTTTTGCATTTCTTTGGCTATTATTTATAGCCTATGTGATATTTTATAAACCTTGCATAGCAGTACTCGCTCTTTCATTCAAAAATTATGACTAAATATCAACTCTAACCTATACTATACAAGGTCCTGGGGTAAGGTGGTGAAGGTGAAAGACCTGTCAGGAAGGTGGCCCATCAAATGGCTAATGACACAACTGATCATGTCATTATAATGAAGATATCAAAATAAGTGCCACAAAAGAGTTTCACAGGTGGCATGACAATGTGGAAAGGAGAAGAGGGTATTTGAGGAAGAGAGCTTTCTTGAAGGAGTGACATTTGAGCTGAACTTTGAATGAAATGCAGGTTGGGTTTCCCAAAGGCCTAGTATATCTCTCCAAGTTTTTTTTTTTTTTTTTTTTTTTTTTTTTTTGCGGGTTTTGGTCAGTGCTGGGTTTGAACCCACCACTTCCGGCATATGGGGCCAGTGCACTATTCCTTTGAGCCACAGGCACCGCCCCAAGTTTTTTTTTTAGAGACAGTATCTCACTTTGTCGCCCTCTGTACAGTGCGGTGATATCACAGCTCACAGCAACCTCCAGCTCTTGGGCTTAGGCAATTCTCTTGCCTCAGGCTCCCAGGTAGCTGGGACTATAGGCGCCTGCCCACGCCTGGCTATCTGTCTAAGTTTTGAAGATTTGAGACATTGACATAGAAAATAATTATTTTCCAGGCTAAAAAATCCTCTTTTATATTTTACAGAATTATATCACTTTTCCAAAGCACAAGTTTTTACACCAGCTTGGCATGCAGTGGAATCATTTGGGGGATTACCCAGTGCTCCACTCTGTGCAGGCACCAGCCCTGATGCACCTGCCTTTGCCCACTCCCTGGCTCTCACTCTGTCCTCCCCATTTACCTTATTTTGGCCTAACCTGGCCTCAGAGATTGACAGCCTGGTCACAAACTTGGCTCTTCTGGGTAGCTCTGATTCTCTGTCCCAGTGTCTAACCCTGCTACCCTAACACTACATCCATAGGCATAACTGTACCCTGATTGAACACAGCTGCACTACTAGGACTCAGACAATTCTGTTAAGTCCATGCATTTAGAATTCCGAGATGCTCTATCCCAGCAGTTCTCAACCTGTGGGTCGCGACCCTTTTTTAACGATGAAAATACATTGCGGCATTAGGAAGGTTGAGAACCACTGCTCTATCCTATTCCCGTTAAAATGCAAGGTCCACAAAGGCAGAGTCAGTCTCCTTCATCCTAGACAGTATTCTTGGCATAGTCATTCGGAATTGATCTATAAACACATAGCTCTTTTGCTTCTTGGCAGCAGATGTGGGGATATCTCTGATATGTGTGCTCTATAGTCCCTCAGAAGTCCACAGTGGGACGAGGTCCAGTTGACTGCAATGATAACCTACATGACTCTGCACCTTTATTGGTTACCTTCCCTTCCCCATCTCACCTCCACACTCTCTTGCTAGTATTTCCTGGGATTGTCTCCCAAATAAACTACTTGTGCTCAAATCTGTGTTTCAGGTTTTGCTTCTTTCTATTTTATTTATTTATTTTTGAGACAGAGTCTCACTCCATTGCCCTGGATAGAGTCCCATGGCATCATAGCTCACAGCAACTTCAAACTCTTGGACTCAAGCAATCTTCCTGTCTCAGCCTCCCGAGTAGCTAGGGCTACAGGCACCCACCAGGACACCAGACTAGTTTTTCTATTTTTAGTAGAGACAGGGTCTTGCTCTTGCTGAGGCTGGTCTCGAACTCCTGAGCTCAAGGAATCTGCCTGTGTTGGCCTCCCAGAGTGCTGGTATTACATGAGTGAGCCACTGTGCCCAGCCCAGGTTTTACTTTTTCTTCTTTTTTTTTTTTTCCAAGTTTTGCTTCTTGAAGAACACAGACTTGGTCAGCACCAGCGCCTAGGGGTGAGTGCCATCTTCCTGGCAATGTGCTAAATATTTGACATGCCTCATGTTGATTAATCTTCAGAACAACCTTAATATGTATGTACTATATTTTCCCATGTCTTTTTTATTTTCTATTTTTGAGACAGAGTCTTACTTTGTTGCCTTTGGTAGACTGCCATGGCATCATAGCTCATAGCAACCTCAAACTTTTGGGCTCAAGTGATCCTCTTGCCTCAGCCTCCCAAGTATCTGGGACTACAGACACCCGCCATAATGCTTGGCTATTTTTAGAGACAGGGTCTCGCTCTGGCTCAGGCTGGTCTTGAACTCATGAGCTCAGGCAATCCATCCATGACGGTTTCCCAGAGTGCTAGGATTACAGGCATGAGCCACCATGCCCAGCAATTTTCCCATGTCTTACAGATAAGAAATTGAAGCCTGAGAAGTAACTCACCCAAGATCATAAAGCAAATTAATGGTGGAGCCAAGATTCAAAACAAGACAGTCTGACTCTAAAACTTTATCTGTAACCACTATCTGAAATTTTACATTTTAGAAACATAGGTTTGTCAGCAATCCAGGAGCTACATTAATTTGAATTGAGCTCAAGTACCACCAGTGAAGGCCACCTACATTCATGAATGCTCTTAGGCTAATTTGCACTCACTCTGCTTACTTCTAAAGAAAGACAAGCCTACTTTAGGGTAATCTGGGTTCAATTGTACTCTAAAATACAGATTACTTCCTCAATTGTTGTTGTTGTTGTTGTTTTGTAGAGACAGAGTCTCACTTTATTGCCCTTGGTAGAGTGCCATGGCGTCACACAGCTCACAGCAACCTCTATCTCCTGGGCTTAGGCTATTCTCTTGCCTCAGCCTCCCAAGTAGCTGGGACTACAGGCGCCCGCCACAACACCCAGCTATTTTTGTTTTGCAGTTCAGCCGAGGCCAGGCTTGAACCCGTCACCTTCAGTATATGGGGCCGGCGCCCTACTCGCTGAGCCACAGGCACTGCCCTGCTTCCTGAATTGTTTGTGCATAAAATATTTTAGGGCAGTTATTACCCTCAAGGACAAAGGTACACTAAAGAAACTGTAGCTCAGATTTCATCCTAATTTCCACAAAATCCAAATAGTGTCCAAATTAGTGAAGTTTGACTTTATTTTGAAATTTATAAAAGTTGACACATATAAAAGCTACAATATAAGTATAAATCCTACTCCATATTTGAAGATGGGGTCAACAAAAGGTAGTTGAAAGAAAAATGAAATTTTTCTGTCTGAAAGGCAGAAAATAAAGAAAAAGCAGTGGGAGCTAAAATCGAAAAGACAGCTGAAGAAGTTCTAAATTGTAACTCCCAGGGTTTTAAGTGTTGAGATGAGTTTTCTTCATGTGAAACAAAAGGAAAATCAGTTAATGAGACTGAAGGTGAAGTGTTATGAATCTACAGAGAAAGCAAGCTGACAGCCTGATTGGCATATTGAAGGAGAGGAGGAGAATGAATGGAAAATTTATCAGACAAAGTTTATAGTTGCCTTTTTAACCTCAGAAACGAACAGGAGTAAGGATGGGAAAAATGCTTTTGTCCCTTAAATAAATGGCTAAGAATTATGAATACTAATTGTCTGGGAACAGGGAGGATTTGTCCAACTGATATAAAATTTCCTGAGGCATCTAAAAGCAGGAATGAGGCTTGGCACCTGTAGCTCAGTGGCTAGGGTGCCAGCCACAAACAGCAGGGCTGGTGGGTTCGAAACTGGCCCGGGCCTGACAAGCAACAATGACAACTACAACAACAACAAAAATAAAAAGAAAATAGCTGGGCATTGTGGCAGGTGCCTGTAGTCCCAGCTACCTGGGAGGCTAAAGCAAGAGAATCACGTTAAGCCTAAGAATTTTTGGTTGCTGTGAGCTGTGATGCCATAGCACTCTACTGAGGGCTACATAGTGAGACTCTGTCTCAAAAAAAAAATAATAAATAAGCAAAAAATAAAAGCAGGAATGAGACAAAATCATGGGGATAGTACACACATGAAGTATAATTAAAAATTAAGGGTTGGGCTCGGCCCCTGTGGCTCAACAGGCTAAGGAGCCAGCCACGTACACCTGAGCTGGCGGGTTCGAATCCAGCCCAGCCTGCCAAACAAAAATGACAGCTGCAACCAAAAAATGGCTGGGCGTTGTGGCGGGCACCTGTAGTCCCAGCTACTTGGGAGGCAGAGGCAGGAGACTCGCTTGAGCCCAGGAATTGGAGGTTGCTGTGAGCTGTGAAGCCACAGCACTCTATCCAGGGTGACAGCTTGAGGCTCTGTCTCAAAAA
>CAUYRH010110441.1:0-22418 GCA_963574655.1 Perodicticus potto
CTGCCATTTGATCCTATAATTCCTTTACTAGGTATATACCCAGAAGACCAAAAATCACATTATAACAAAGACATCTGTACCAGAATGTTCATTGTAGCCCAATTCATAATTGCTAAGTCATGGAAGAAACCTAAGTGCCCATCGATCCACAAATGGATTAATAAATTGTGGTACATGTATACCATAGAATATTACACAGCCTTAAAGAAACATGGAGACTTTACCTCTTTCATGTTTACATGGATTGAGCTGGAACATATTCTTCTTAGCAAAGTATCTCAAGAATGGAAGAAAAAGTATCCAATGTACTCAGCCCTACTATGAAGCGAATTTATAGCTTTTGTATGAAGGGTATAACCCAACTATAACACAAGGATATGGGGAAAGGGACAAGGGTAGGGAGGGGAGGAGTGAGGTTGGGGTGGAGGGAGGGTTATTGGTGGGGCCACACCTATGGTGCATCTTAGAAGGGTACAGGCGAACCTTACTAAATGTAGAATACAAATGTCTTCATATAATAACTGAGAAAATGCCAGGAAGGCTATATTAATCAGTTTGATGAAAATAGTTAAGATTGTATATGAAACCAGCACATTGTACCCCTTGATTGCATTATTGTACACAGCTATGATTTATTAATAAAGACAATAAATTAAAAAAAAAGAAATGCAACAATAAAAAAAAAGAAAGAAAGTGGATGAGGTGAAGAAATTACTCAGAATCTTTCAGCAAAAAGTAAAAAAGAATGAGTAAAGATGAAGCCCCAAGACCAAAAACACTGATTTCTGAAGGCCCCCCAGACTGCTATGAAAGGCTTATTCTTTCCACATTTATTTACTCAGTAAGTATTCAACAATGTGTTCAAGGTCAGTGGTTTACTCTGCGACAGCATACAGGTGCTCTATCTCTGCTGAATAGAAATATTTGTGATTACTTAATGATATAAAATCCCTCTCACTGGTTAACAATTAATATGTAAGAACTTGAAATCCTCTCCTTCTGACCTGTGTGAATAAACTGCTTATCAATCCATGAAATTTTCAATGCTGGCATAGTAAGAGAAACCCAACCATTTCCGTTAGGTTTATGGGATGGCGCAATCATTGCCAGATCTCATACTGACATGTGATCTATAATAATGGGAAGGTATAACAAGTATAGTTAGGTGATTAAGCATAGCTATGAAATGAGAAGTCATAGAGATAGTGACTTCAATAGTTTTGGAAACATGTTGAAGGAACTTGTCATTGGAAGGAAGCTCCTTCTCAAATGTCTCTCTTATGTGGTTTCAGAAGAATAAAGACTTGGAAATTATTTTCAAAAATAACTTCCCAGAGATATGTACCCAGTGTCATCAAAGGAACAGAGGAGGAAAGACATTCTTACATACTTTTCTAGCAAAAGTGAGAAATGAATGGCACCGTCAGTAAAGACAAGAAATTCCAAACTCATCATCTCATGGTTAAGCTAGTGGTTGCTGTGGTCTGTGCTTGAAACGTGTCATTTGAGAGAATGACCAAAGTTACTCAGCAAAATCTTAGAAACAAAGGAGCTTTAGGTGAAGAACCTTCAAGAGATGGGTTTTATGCCAAGTCTTTCTGTCCACAGACTATAATCCTTTCTTGAATTCTAGATGGCATATCTCCTAAAAAGTATTTCTAGGGAAGTTCTAAAGTACTTCAGAGGAATGCACCCAATAAATTATCTACTGATCCTATTTATCACAGCTGGAACACTTTCAGAACTTGGCTTTTGACTGCAGTACTATTTTGGCTTCCTCAATACTTACTAAATTTAAAGATTTGGGCAACCTATTTAACCTCTGTGCTCATTTTACATGTTTATCAAATTATTTACTACCTTTTGACTAGAATAATTTAGAAGATTAAATAAGTCAATAGAACACATAAAGCCTAGTTGAAGTGAAATTTCAGAGATACGCTATTGAATGAACATTATCAAAATAATAATCTTTCATCACCAGCCATGGATTCTGAGCTACTTGTGACTGATTTCATGGTAGAGGCATCTTTGATGCCTCAGGAAAGTAGCACCAACTCTATCTAGTAGATACTTTACTATGGTGTATGATATGACTACAGGAAATTATATCTCCTACTCTGATATCACACAGTTAAACCAAGGGTTGGCCATGAGATAAAGCAATCATACATTGGCCAAAGATGAAGATGGCAAACCATTTCTGATGTGAACTACATACACATCAGATGCAGCAAGAACCCCAATTTAAATCTCTCTTTCTCTCTTTCTAGAATGTCAACACAGAGAAATTGGCAATGAGCAGGGTGGTCTCAGAATATCTGAGACTGGGTAATTTATAAAGAACATAAATGTATTATCCCCAGTTTTGGAGGTGAGGAGTCTAAACTGAAGGTGCCAGCAGGGTTAGGTGTCTCACAAAGCCACTACTGAGGCTTTAACATGCTATAGTGTGTATGTTGAGTAGGTGAGATCAGCCACCATATTACTCCTAATTCCTCTTTGCTTCTAAGATGAAACCTTGAATGTAGCATCCTCCAAAGGGAGGAATACTATCCTGCATGTGGCCGAAGACTAGAAGGCAGCAAACCCACTACCACAAGCCCTTTTTATAATTACATTAATGTTTATTTATGAGGGCAGAACTTTCCCGACCTAAACACCTCCCATTAAGCCTCACCTCCCAGACTGTTGCACTAGGGATTAAGATTCAACATGAGTTTAGAGAGGACAAAACATTCAAATGATAGTATTCACTAAACTTGAATATAACCCAAATGAACCTATGCAAATTTTATGGTTCTACCTGGACCTGGAAATCTCTGTCTTGGTGTTAATAGCCAATATTCTATTATTCTCTTATATTCTACAATTATTCTATTATACACACAGGGAGGCCATAAAGTTCATGTGTAATTTGAAATAGTGTGTAATTTAAAATTGCACATGGACTTTATGGCCACCCTGTTTGTGTGTGTGGGGGGGATGTATGTATATATATACACACACGCACATACATACATATACATATATATGATAATCCCCTTTAGTTATTGATATTCATATATGTCCCTTCTATTAAAAGCCTGAGTGGTGTGTACCACTCATCTATGTGTGCATCTTATTTCTGTTCCAGGTATACAATTCTAGCATCTCCTGGCATGAGTGTTTCCATGAGTGTCCTTGATGATTATCTCTCCACTTATCTGGTACACTACTCTACTCCCCCATTACTGGAGTTCTCTATGTTCAATCCCAGTGAAGAATACTTACAGTGAGAAGCATTGGCTCAGAAATAATTGTTTTTGTAGCCTGTTTGGAGACTTTGCCTTTTCTAATCTTTATGATTCTTTTGGGATTATCAATCGCACAGCCTCTACTTTCCCCGCTTTAGGGTTGAGCACCTATCTCAGCCCCTTCCCCATTGATTGGTCTGTTGTTGGCCACTGCATTAGTTTTATACGACTTCCACAGCAAATACCAAGGACAGTGGCTTAAGTAACAGAAGTTTATTTCCTTATAGTGTCAGAGACTGTGAGCCCGAGATGCCCGTTTTGGTGACTTTGTTTCCTCCTGAGGCCTCTCCTTGGCTTGCAGACTCTGCTTTCTCACTGCACACTCACGTGCCTTTCCTCTGTGCCACAGGTCCCTCTATCCATGGGTATCCAGGGCTCTTCCTCTGTAATGGCTACATTTACATGTCAACTTGGCTGGCTACAGAGCCCATATATTTGGTCAGTTGTTATCCCGAATTTTTCTGTGAAGGTCTTTTGGTTGAGATTTCCATTTAATTGAATGGATTTTAAGAAAAGAGCAAGTTCCCACCATAATGCATTTGGGCCTCCTCTAATCCACTGAAACTCTGAATCTAACAAAAGGCTCTTCCTCCACACCCGAGGGAATTCTCCTACCAGACTTGCCTTAAATTTTGTCTACAACATTGTTTGTTCCTGGTTCTTCAGCAGTCTGCCTTTGAACTTGAACTGTAACTCTTTCTGGAGTCTCCAGCCTCTGTCTGAACTTCCCACATCTCACTTTGTACCTGGCAGGTCCCCACCATTCCATGAGTTGATTTTATAACACACACCCACACAAGTAGGTGCACATGTCAGCCTTGGAGTGGCTGGCAGACAAATTGTGACCAAGAGGAAGACCCTGTGTCAACACTAATATGAAGTTAATATTGTTAACACAGAGCAACAGAGTGAGAAAGAAAACGTCTGTTGATCCATCATAACCAGTTATGCTTGAGTGTGGAACCAAAGAGCATGATTCACTAGGTTTAGGGAGAAACCCTGCAACTTGTTTACAAAGCACTCAGATACTTACTACAAAGTTGTACAGAGTACACTTTCGAAGCTCCTGACTTGTCTGACTTTATTCTACCCAAACTCTCTAGTAACGTGGTCATCTGCCACTACAGGCTGAACGACCCCATCTGGTCCCTCCAGCCTATTGAATGCAGATTGCAGCTTCAAGCTGGAGAGTCTCCCACACCAACCTGTGTCCTGCCTGGTGTCCCTGACTCATGCTACATGGATTCGGTGTTATTTCTAAGTGTATCTGTACCAAATGAGTTCTAAAAAAGGTAATTGATTCATTAACTTCCACAGATGTGCATGCAAATGTGTGTCTCTATTTCTTTAATATTTCTTTCTTAAAATGCTGAAAACTTTTGACACTAAATTTAAATTAAGTTGATACCAGTTTGAGTTTTTTCCCTGGATGTTTCTGGTAACAAACCATATTTTTATACTCACAAGTGTTTCTTTGAGTCTCAGTGTGCAGAAACCGTATTTATGTTTTTCACCTTGTATATTTTATAACAGCCTTTGGCCATAGGTAACGCAACCTGACAGGGCAGTGTTTAATTTTTTAAAAACAGGAGTAAAAAGTAATATGTCACTAAGAGAAAAAGAGTAAATAAATAAAGAGAAATCAGTGAAAAAGCATGTGAGAGAGAAGCAGGTTTAGTATTGAGCTTTGAAAGTAGACAGGAAAAATTATAGATGGGATGATCTCTAGAGCTAATGAGTTCTCAGACAGAGAGAAAATGGGAAGTAGGAGAAAGGCAGAGCTTCTTAGGAGCCATAGTCATAGCCCCCAAGATTTGAAAGGCTTTTTAGTTTTCATTTTACATAAAATTCAAAATTTGATGTTTCGTTAAGAAAAATTTTAAGGAAATATAATAGTCTTTCTCCTCTCAGTTTTTATGTGAGCTTTAAGTTGTCAGTAAATCTCGTTTGATATGTGGCATAATTTCACTAAAATATCTTGTCAAGCATTTTTGTTGACATTCTTATATGATGAATAAAAGCTGCAATACAAAAATGACAATCTTTAGCCTCCCTAACATTTAAAACATTCTTTTTTTACTTCAAATTAATTTGAGGGAACAAATTTTTAGGTTATATTGTTCTCACTTCTAAGGTAATGTTCAAATTGCAGAAGAGCCCCTCAGTGAGGGGGACCTGCTAAAAATCCTCTCATTGTACATGTTAGGTGGGATCCTACCAAACACCATCCCTCCTCCTGCCAATCTCCCTCCCTCTTTCTTCTTCCTCACCCCTCCTCTTTGATAGACTATATTTGTGTTTAATCATTTGTATGAGTATGTGTTTATATATTAGTTTCATATTAATATTGAGTACATTGGATACTCTTTGTCTTCCATTCTTGAGATACCTTACTAAGAAGAATGTGCTTCAACTCCATCCAGGAAAACATAAAAGATGTAAAGTCTCCATCTTTTTTAAGGCTGAATAGTATTCCATGGTATACATACATCACAGCATGTTAATCCATTCATGGGTTGCTGGGCATTTGGGTTGTTTCCCCGACTTGGCAATTACGAATTAAGCTGCAAAAACCATTCTGACACAAGCATCTTTGTGATAAAATGATTTTTGTTTTTCTGAGTATATTGACCTGGGAAAATATTTTGTGAGGAAGACCCCCTGGCAATTGCAGCAACAGCAGAAATAAATAACTAGGATTTGATCAAGCTAAAAATCTTCTGCACAGCTAAGGGTACTACAACCAAAGCAAACAGACGGACTTCAGAATGGGAGATGTTTGCATGTTATAAATCTGTCTAAGGTCTGATAACTAGAATCTATAGAGAACTCAAATTAATCAATAAGAAAAGATCAGGCTGGGTGTGGTGGCTCATGCCAATAATGCTAGCACTTTGGGAGGCCAAGGCAGGTGGATTGCCTGAGCTCACAGGTTCAAGACCAGCCTTAGCAAGTGCAAGATCTTGTCTATAGCCAGATGTAGTAGTGGGTGTCTGTAGTCCCAGCTACTTGGGAGGCTGAGACAATAGAATCACTTTAGCCACAGAGTTTGAGGTTGCTGTGAGCTATGATACCATGGCACTCTACCAAGGATGACAAAGTGAGACTACGTCTCAAAAAACAAGAACAAAAACAAAAAAAGGAGAAGAAAAGAGCGAACAACCCCATTTCTGTCTGGGCAAGAGACTGAACCAAAACTTCTCTGAAGATGACAGATAAATGGCCAACAAACATGAAAAAATGCTCATTGTCTTTAGACATCAGAGAAATGCAAACTCCAACTCCAGTAAAATTAGCCCACATCACAAAGTCTCCAAACTGAAGATGCTGGTGTGGATGTGGAAAGAAAGGGACACTTCTACACTGTTGGTGGGACTGCAAACTAATACAATCTTTATGAATAGATGTATGGAAAATCCTCAAAGAACTAAAAGTTGACCTTACATTTGATCCCAAAATCCCATTACTAGGATATCTACCCAGATGAAAGACTTTAACATAAAGAAGCACAGGTTCAAAATGCTGAGCTTATCTGTCTCCCTCTCAGAAGTTCATCTTAACTTCCATCTCTTGCACCAAATCACAAAATAAATTTAAGCAGAGTAATTTACAGCTTGAACAATATTTTCCTTTAATGATTAATCATATTTGTAACTACATTTTTATTCATGAATCCTTTTCATTCCACAACTGTCCCCTTTTTCTCCAAGATCAGCCTCCAAAACGTAAATTCAGATTCAGAAAAATTATGTTGTGAAAATTGAAATGCACACAAACATAAAGGACTGTATTTTATTGATATTTCTACCCCTCTGGGTATGTGCTGGAAGGTCTGTAGTTTTCCATCCACCTGAAGGGATGTGTGCACGGTGTTGGTCCTACACACCTAGTAGAAGAAGATATTTTTGTTGAGTGAACTGAACAAATGGAATGAGTAGGAAGAAGTCAGCATGCAGTGACGAGCGCTAATGTTTCTTTATCAGCTGTGTTAAATGATGAATTTACAGTGACTTTCATTAAAATCGCCTCATTTATGGTCAAGTATAGAATGAGACAAAAGCAGGTTTGTCTTAATTCACATTTCCTAGGAAGCAGCACAAAGCCAGTATTCATGGAGGATTTATGAAGCGGGAGTTATCAAAAGAAACCAGGAAGGGACAAGAAGCAGCATAAAAGACAAGGGGACAAAGCCAAGAAGGGTAGAGTTTTAGGCACCATATGAGCCTTCACCTGGAGCACACTTACCCTGCAGAATTTATCCTATCCCAAGGCAAAGGGCCATGTTTTCATATGACTTTGAAAGTTGATGGCAAATCTCCAACTGCAATTAAACTCTCAGGCATTTCTTGTTCCTGGTGTGTCTGATCAAAGTAGTTACAGAAGCCCAAGGGAGGACCTCTAAACAGATTGCAGGTGTAAGCCCTTAAGGGAGGCTCCCAGAATTGAACACTTTACTGGCATAACTGGTAAAGGAAACCTGAGAGACTTGAACAGCCTTTGCTACAATATTTAAAACCATTGGAGAAAACTGAAAGCGCTTACTATATCACCAAATAGAACTGAGTTGAAGGCTTACCTGAGCGCTTACATCCATGTCACATTAACAACATCAATGCAGCCCCCTGACCCTTAGTGTCTCCATACGTAGAATGAATGCGATAGTCACACTTTCCCCCTATTATATCTGAAGAAAAATTAGAAAACATGTTCAAAGCACTGCAAAACTTGCCTTCTACATAATAACCACTCAGTCCATCTTAATCGTCATTGCAATGCAAGTGTTCTGATTTAGACAGACTGGAGAGAAACTCGGGCACGACAGCAGGTGCAACATGTCTTTGTTCAGCACATGGTGGCTGGTGAGCTACGTAGAAGGTCCACCCTTATCCAGTCTGGAAGCCAGCAAGCTGCGTGGAAGGTCTGGAGTCCACACAAGTGGAAGCTCCAGTACAGGTTTATACCTGGGGGAACAATACAGGCCAAGCAGCAGCGCATAATCAGGATGTCACTGTGTACAGTAATAGTTATCTATGAGAAACAGAAATTTCTGGCCGCACCATGAGTGAGAAAGCCCAAACAATTTTGTCTAGCCCTATAGTTGTTATCATCATCATCATCATCATCCTTGCCAGAGACAATCCTTTAACAAACTTCAATATTTTGTCATTTCTTTAATGCCCCAGTTCCAAGCTGTCTTGAGTTTTGTAGTCCAAAATTTTCACCTCTCTAACTCAGTTTTTAACTTTCAGGAAATATTCTTGTTCTCCTCCTCCTGCATGACTCCCTGCTGCCTCTTAATATGTCTAATCTACAGGTCTGTGTTCCTCCTGACCTTGATTTAGAGTCAGCCAATATTGCCAGGCAAATACAGAGAGCTGGGTAGATCCAAAACTAATAGATATTGTCAGTTATTTGCACTCTGAAATTAATGGGATTGTTGCCAGCTCCTTGGAAGGTCTGCCAGAAAGCAAAAGTGACAAAGACTTCTGGCAGTGACAATGCTGGAATAATCAGGCTTTGTTAAAAGGTAATATGGAGAGATGGCGAAACAGAACTGCTGAGTCTCGGAACTGCTGAGGGCTTTGGGTAACCGCAGAGCCTTTGAGCATGATAACATTTGTCTTAGCTGCTAAAGTCATTCAAAATCCATGCAAGGAGGAGTAAGAAGGGCCATGTATTTTCAGGCAGGACTTTTCTCTGAGCACACTGAAAGCAGAAAGAGCTGGAACTCCTAAGGCTCCCCGAAGACTTGACAAGCTTATCATTAATCCTACCTACTGGTGAAGTCATCTTTTTGTTGTCAAAAAATAAAAAATGGCCCCTTTTAACCACTTACAACCTCTCCTTGAGTTTTCTGTCCTTGCTTCCAAGTATAGAAGGGTCTGAACTTTAATTATAAATATTACACCCTTATTATGGAGTACCAGACAGATATAATAATAAATTGTCAGAACCCAACCTCAGCATTCAAGACCAAAAATAATAATAACAACATCCAGTGAGGCATCCTGGTGACCCAGGAGCCAAACACTGCCCTTTGGCATTTGTTATTATTGTTGTCAAGATGCTTATGGATAAAATAATTTGAAGATAAGGGGAATGACAATGAAATTGGTCATATTCCCAGACAGATTGCCTTCGATATAAGAAAGTAAAAATTAGTTTAGTCTATTTTGCTCTCATTCAATCAATTTATTTAGTACAATCATCACTTAAGATGCAAATTTAACATAAAAAATACTTCTCAGAGGCATTCAAATTGGATATGTATTGAACATTGCATGACATTTTATTGTACTTTCTTTTTATTTTTTTTTTTTATTGTACTTTTCTTTGTTCATCTAAGATTTCAATTTGACATAATGATCCTAGGAAACTATCATGCTTCCACCAAACTATCCTAGATTTTGAAAGAGAGAATGCTAGAATTTGAAGCCAGTCTTGAATGTGTACATGTACGCTAACATGGCCCCAACGTGTTAATGTGGCAGAGCATTAAATGAACAATATTTTGAAGCACAAAATATGAAGCACGCTGTGGATTGCTGGTGGCTATATGCAAAAGGCAGAGCGAAAAGCATATTTCATTTCACAAAATTCAGCCTGGCCTGACAAGGTGTGTGTCAGGAACCAACACAATGAACTGGTAAGCATTGCAACCTAGTCCCTTGCTCCCTCAGTGACTAGCAGCAAAGACGAAAAGGATATGAAGATTTAAATTCATGGTTCTTATATTTTGTTAGTCTTGTGTATAAACCCAAGAATGAAGAACTTAAAAATAAATAAACATATAAATGCCAGATATTTTCAACACCCAAAGAAACAAGGAACCTTAATGTCTTAATTTTGGTGGGGGAGCAACTATATCTTATACCTCCCACATTATGTTAGTACTGGGGGAGGGAAAAAACTTACCTATTTACAGAGAATATAGTCTAATAGAGAAGGCAAGACTGTATTGTATGCAAAACAAAAATGAGTGAAAGAATACACAGAGGACATGCTGAAGTTGTCAGAAATCATATTGGATGAAGAGAGGTACGTGACACAATGTCTTAAAGCAGAACTGTAAACCCTCTTCTGTAGCAATATCATCTTCATCATCTCTTATGAAGTTGGCTAAGCTGGCATCTGGAATCAGTAAAGGTTTCAACCCTGAATTGCTTGTTGTAATTCCAAAGAGTTCTCCGGAAAACAAGGAACACATATACCAATGGCTTTGTGGTCATGACGTTCACGTGCTGCTCTTCGTGCTGGGTTGTTTCCTGATGAGTCAGAGAACCCCCAAGCCACATGCTTCCCCTGTCCTTCCACCTGTCAGAACCACCCTTATCCTCTGGGCACAACTGAAGTTTTGTTTTCTCCATGAAGCCTTCCCAAATAATTCAGTCTTGATGGCTCAGTCATGTTTCAGATGTTTACCTTACTTCCTCCAAATAGATTGTACTACAGCCCCTAAAAATTTACTCATTCATGATTTTACTGTACCATCTTTTTTCCACAGAGAACAACACATTGAAAGTAGCCAAAGATAAAAGGAACCTGGGTCCTTATGTACGCACTCGATGTACAGGTTTAGGAAGAGCTTTTACTCCCTGGCCATCAATGGTCTCAGAAATATGAGCAAGACACAAATTTTATGAAGCCATTGAGATTCTATAGAAACTAATATTTATTACTGTGTTTAAAATAGTTGCTTTTCTATTTATTTTAGTGTTTACTTAAGTATAACATATACATATTCAAAATGCCCAACTCATTAGCATACAGCTTGAGGAATTTTCATAAACTGAACACACCATGTATCTAGCATCAGGATCAAGAAACCCAACATTATCAGTTCCTAAAAGCCACCCTCAAGCCCTCCTTAACCCATAGTCTCCAACAATTGCCAAGACCCCACTGGCTTTCCATAAAATGGATTAATTTTGCCTCCCTTTGGACTATAGAAATAGAATCTTGGGAATAAAATTTTATAGGCTACCATCTTTGGAGGCCTCTCCAGAGGCAAGAACACATCTCTCCTCTCCCTGAACTTGGCCTCCCAACCTGCTGACCCCTGAGTACTGACCTTCATCTTCTATAATAAAACAAGTAGTTTCTCAAGTCACAGAGCTGGAGAAGAGAGGGAGAGATGGCTGAGCACCAGGATTTCTGTGTGGCTAGGTCCACAGTCCCAAGCCTCTCAGGGAGATGTGGGGGGCAAAGCTGAGTAGAAAAGCAAGATCTGGTGCTTTGTCCTCAAATCTCACTGCACCATGCCAGGAGCTGCCATTGCCTAATGAACAGTGAGGGCTGCTTCTTCCCAGAAAAAGTCCCAGCTATCTCAATGCCCCTTTCTTCTAGGTCCAAACTGTAAACTCTGCTCCTTAGGTCTCACCACCCTAATCAAAATAAGGTGAAGGAAAGGGAGAATTTAACAAAAGAAAATAGAGGAAAAACAAATAGGAAAAAGGAAGTAAGCCCAGGGTAGTTAAGTAAACAGGCATTTGAGTCAGGCAGAATGCTGGGTCCACCCCACCTCCATTCATATGTTAAAACCTAATCCCCAATGTTAGTAGTAAGAAGTGGGGCCTTTTGAGAGGGGATTAAGTCCTGAGGTCAGGGCCTTCTTTAATGAAATTACAGCCCTTGTAAAAGAGTCCTGAGGAAACTATGAGCCATGAGGACACCATTAGAAGGCACCACATTTGGGGAAGAACTTCGGTAGACACTGGATCTGCTGGTGCCTTCATCCTGGACGTCCAGCCTCCACAACGGCAAGGAATGAATTTCTCGTGTGGACAAGCCACCTGTCTACAGTACTGCTGCTACAGGAGCCTGAAGGGACTGAGACACACGGCTAGGTTTGAAACATCACCCCCTCATACAGTATTTGTACATGGACACTTGAATTCATTATTTTTTGTGTCTATGTAATACTCCAACAGGCAGCTGCTCTGTAATTGAGCCACAGTGCCAGTGGGACATGTGAGTACTATAAAGGGACTTTGTCAGGGAGTTTTCTTAGAGTGTGGCATTTATGGACACTCATTTTGGTCCAGCTGTTTGCCACTAAGTTCAATGCTGTTATAAACATTCTGTACATATACCTCTAAAAACGTAGAGCTTTAGAGAGTGGGCCCTCAGGGATAAAGGATTTATGTAGTTTTAAGTTTCAATAGCTGTTACACTATTGCTTTCAAAAATTCCTGAAGCAGTTTACATGTTCATGAATAATGTGGGAGCCTTCTTTTTGCCAAAGTCCTGCCAGCAATAAGTGTTACCCCACTTTATTTTTATTTATTTTTTTGTTTTTGACTTTTCAAACATATATAAAATAAAGAGAATAGTATAACAAATCCCCAAACACCCATCACTCACCTGCCACCCCTGTAACCTTCCTTATATTTTAGCTCAGTCTTTCAGGTCATTATTTATATTGATAAAAATGTATCCTTTTAATGCACAGTTCCATGGGCCTCGATGAATGTATGTCTTTGTATAACCATCTGCATGGTCATGCTATAGACCTTTCCATTGCACTAAAAATTTCTTTCATGCCCTTTTATAATCTAGAATTCCCGTCCAAACCCAAGTCCCAGCCAAGCACTGATGTGGTTTTTTCCCTTTTTTTTTTTCTTGGCCATTTCCCAAAATGTCCTATAAATGTAATCACACACTCTATAGCCTTTTGAGTCTGGCTTGTAAAATTTAGCATAATGCATCTGAGATTCATCTGTGTCATTACACGTATCAGTTCCTTTTTACTGCTGAGTAGTAGCCAATTGTATGGGTGTCCCACATGTATTTACTCACCAGTTGAAAGTTTGGGTGCTTATTATTATAGCTGCAATAAACACTGATGACCACATATTTGTGTGAACATCAGATTTTATTTTTCAGATAAAAACCTAGGAGTGGAATTACTGGATCATATGGTAAGTATATATTTAACTTTATAAAAAACTGCAAACTTGTTTTCCACTGTGGCTATAAACATTTTGCATTTTCACCAGCAACATATGAGAGGTCTAGATTCTCTGCATCCTCCCAAGTACCTGGTACTGCCAGATTTTTTTTTTTAAGCCACTCTAATAGGTGATGTCTTACTGTGGTTAAATCTGTATTTTCCTAGTAAGGAAGGATGCTAAGTAGTTTTTCATGTGCCTATTTGTACTCTTTGATGAAACATTGTTCAATCCTATTTTCTAAATTGACTTAAATGTTTTCATATTATAGAATCTTAAGAAGTTTTTATATATTCCAGACACATCCTTTAATGTTTCTCGGTTCATGTCTTGCCTTCTCATTTACTTAACAACTTCATTTTTTAAATTTATGTAGCCATATTGCCTTGTTGCTAGTTTTATGGTTCTTTGAATTTTAACAAATATAGATTCATAAAAACACTATGATAATAAATATGCAAAAAGTTAAATTACTACCAAAAAACTCCCTGCATGACCAACACCACCTTCCAACACCGTTAACCAGAGGCATTACCATATTCAGAACACAGGCAAGCAAGAGCGCAAGAGGCTTGTGCCCGGTGGTCAGGGGCATATTCTTTATAGCCCAGAGCCCTGCAGTCTTATGTTAATAGGAGCCAGGGTCACGCAAATTCAGGGTGTTAACACTGTTCCAGAAGCACAAATTTTGTAATCTTGTGAGAAAATCAGCACTCAGTTTGGCAAGCATTCCATTTGCCAAGTTACTTTTCTGAAATCAGACCCTGATGTTGCCCGTCCCACAACTTTTTGGAACATATGGTCAAAACCTTATGTGGCTGAGAGGGCTGGAGAGTGCCCCATTGAGAAAGGACCAGAGCCCATATGGTCTAGCCTAGAGCACCCTGCCTGACAAGTATAGCTGCATTGGCTGGTCCTAGGCACCACAGAAGAATCCAAATTTCAAGGGATCCTGAAGCATGAGTCCTGGGTCTTAGGATTCCTTTAGCTTGAGCCTAAAAATGGTACTGCTTCTGTGTTTGAGAGTCCAAAGAAGACCGTACATAATGTGGAAGTCATGGTTTCCAGAAAGATCTTGATAATTTCTAGATATTATTCCAGTGGTTCCCAACCTGTGTGTCGCAACCCCTTTTGGGGTCAAACTACCCTTTCACAGGGGTCGCCTAAATACATCCTGCATATCAGATATTTACATTACAATTCATAACAGTAGCAAAATTACAGTTATGAAGTAGCAACAGAAATAATTTTATGGTTGGGGGTCACCACAACATGAGGAATTGTATTAAAGGGTGGCGGCATTAGGAAGGTTGAGAACCACTGTATTATTCCAAAGCAAAGATAAAGGAATGCTCGACTGTCAAAAATAGGAGGTTGACTGCAGGTTGTTAGGGCATTATAACAATAACAGCCAACATCCCTGTAATGAAAGCTAACACTTATGGAATACTCAGGCACTGTTCTACACACTTTTCATATATGAACTCATTCAGCCTTCAGAACAACCTTCTGAGGGAAATAATATCATCTGTTCCTACAGCTAAATAAGTCAAAGCACAGAGAAGTAAATAATTTATTCAGGATCATAGAGCAACCAAAGAGTGGAGCTGGTATTTGAACCCAGGCCACCTGGCACTGAGGTCTGCAGAACTAAACTCCAGTCTATATTGCTTAATGGAGAAGTGGGTGAGACAGTTCATACTGAAAACTCGAAGATTAACCCACATACACACACTTATAGAAACACAATCATTCTAGGTTCAACAGGTGAAACTAGAATTTTAAAGTCTGTTTTCTGAAAGTCCACTGTCTTCTCCAAAATGCTGAGGTGTCAATGCTGGTTTGATCAAAAGGTTCTTTCTTATTCAAAAAAATTAGACTTGAAAATGAGTGAGATCCCTGACACCAAGTCAGTTCAACTTCCTCATGAAATACTGCGTAGAGTTACATAATTGGGCATTTCACCAAGCAATGCAGGAGTTAGACAGAGATGATAAAATCTTATACCACCATTATCTCAGTACTTGTAAACCCAGGCCTTTCATACAGAAAAGGATTTACCAGTCTCCAGAAGAACAATGAAAAGAAAAAGCTTCAAAAAATACAGTGTTTATAACAGCTAAGTACCCTTGAGAAGTCACACCAATAATCACAGTTCAGTTCAATGACAGCATATGCTAAAAACATATAAAAATATATCAAATAAGAAACTTTTTTGTTGGATTAGTCTCTAAAAGAGATGTCCAAAATCATAGCCGATATAAGAATATAACCTATTATCTCCAATCTTCCTAGCAATGAGTATTCATGGTAATTGTGACCCAAAGATTGTATTTTCTACCCCAATTAAAAATAATCTTTACATGTAGACAGCATTGATATACCTGCCTCTGATCCAAAAGTTTAATGACAATTTAAAAGAACTTTGTTCTTTTCTTTTAAAGCTGTTCACCTTCATGCTCTTTCAAGATCATTATATAATGTATCATTATATTCAGCTTATTCTATTATGATTGTCCTCATAATAGAAACCATAGCAGCATCTCCAAAGACCTCTAGTAAATCTGCTTACTTGAGATGAAATATTAAAAAAAAAAAATCTTAGCGTCAAAACATCTTCTCAAAGTCATTTCCATATCCATGTGAATCTATCATGTGTGCCCACCTATATGTGTCTTGGAGGACAGAGTCAGCAAATGTTTAGAAAATAAATGTTAAAAGTGGCAGAGCAGATGGGGATAGGACAATGGAGAGAGGACAGCATTGTGTTGAAGGAATATTTTAATATCAGGTTATAGACAGTTTACCTGGCATACAAAAAGGCAAGTAAGGTTGTAAAGCAATTTTAACTTTTCTGTTTTTCTAGTATTATTTCACAAGTAAAAAAAGAATGTGTGAGGTTGGAGAGCAGGAAATGACCTCTTTTGCGAAGGAGAGAAGTGTATTCCATTTGCCTGACAGAATTCAAGGAAACCACACCTGGGGTTGTATTTTCATAGTTTGAAGTTTCTCATCATCACTTAGTGTTTGAGAGGAATCTTAAAAATTAAGGAGAAAATAAAAATAAATCATCTTCTTGAGCATCAAAATTCCTGGAAAAACAGAAATGCTTAGTCATTCATTCAGGTCAAAGTAAGGAAATACTTAATACTTTTTATGTGACAGGCCCTGTGCTAGAAATGGAAAATTAAAGAATAGAGCAGGCTCTGCTCTTAAGAGCTTAGAGTTGAGAGTTTGAGAAGAGCTGCCTGATTCTACATGGTTCAGCTAAATATTAAAAAGACAAGGGAAAAACTGAAAATGGGCTCTATTCTGAGCACAGATAGTTGCCCTACCCACTCTGTGGAGGGTAAATCAAATCATGCCACTTCTTTACTTTAAAAAGCAGAAGTCACTTCTCTGCTTCAAAACTTCCCTGGGGCTCCAGCCCTTAAAGACCTGAAAGTGGACAACAATGCCTTACACGTCTGGCCTTCTATTATCTCTGTGGCTATAGCTGCTGAGATTATCCCTTCACTCATTCAGTCCCTATGCTGGAGGGACTACACAGGGCTGCCTCCTCTCCCTCTGGCTGGAATGCTCCTTCAGAAATGTCCAGGGCTAGCTAACACAAAAGATGTACAGTCTCCATAGTAAAGTAGTGCAAGAATGGAAAAGCAAGTATCCAGTGCACTCAATACTATCATGAAGCCACTAGATGAACTAATACACACCCACACAAGAGAAAACCTCAATTTAATTCAAGTTGGGGAGACCTGGGAGACAAAAAGAGGAAGGGGAATTTGTGTGCTCCCACCTAATGGGCACAGTGTGAGGGTATATGGCACACCTCCTCCGTATAGGACACAGCTACAACATAACGTACAATGTTTGCACTTTACCTAACAAATGCAAGCATTGTAACCTAATCATGTGTACCCTCATATTAATCTGAAATTGGAGAAAGGAAGGAAGGAAGGAAGGAAAAAGGGAAAAAGAAAACGAAATGCCCAAAGTTCTCCCTGTCCCCTCTTCCTCAGGTCATAGCTTAAATGTCATATTTCCACATGGCATGTCCAAACCAGTCCATTATAAATAAATGCCCCACTGACCAGCATGTCTGATCTCTCTTACTGTTCTCCATTTCCCCCCTTTGCAGTATCTTTTCACACATGACATATACCTGTTTATCATCTCACCACACATTCTCTGTTCTTGTCATGGGAACGAGATTCAAGAGAACAGAGGACTTCTTGTTTGTTTTGTTTTCTTTGCTGAAACAAAAGTTCACTGTTTTATTGACAGCACTTAGAATAGTTATTGAAACACAGTATGCCTCTACATATTTGTTAACACAATTAATGAAGGTTAAAGGAATAGACATGTATGAAAACTCCTTTGGGGGTATTTCATGTTGAGGAAATAATTATAGATTTCAATCGTGAATAAATTCCATTAATATGAATTTCATTTCTGCAGATCTACAGACATAAAAATGCTATAGTCTGAGTGCTGCAGGAGGTAAGTACCTGTTTACAGCCACACATGGAACAACTAGAGAATTACACAGTCCCATGTCATTGTCCTTCCCTCTTAAGAGGAAGAGCAATTGGAAAAGAAATGGATATTGTACATGTCAGTGAATATACATGTTGAAGAGTGTACCTTTGTGCATCAGCCTAGCTAAACGTAAAGCAAGACCATTAGGGATTGTACCATTTGAACACATCCAGCCTGCACAATGCTCTATTGTTTTTTTATATTATTGAAATTCCCTGCTTATACTGATATTCTGTTTGGAAAATAGGCATAATTGGAATTATTATCAGTGTAAGCTTATTTATCTTATATTGAATACAGTATAACATGGTGGAAAAGAAAAAAAAACCCAGGACTTGAAGGCATTCAGACTACAAATGCAATTACAGCTCTACTATCTCAGGGTATCTTCTCTTGAACAAATCACTGAACTTCTTCAAGTCTTCCATTTTCTTTTCTATAAAATAGAAGAGAGTGGTAATAACACCTGCTTTCATGTTTTGGGGATTAAGTAAGCTAATGTATGTAAAGCAGTGATTCTCAACCTTCCTAATGCCGAAATGTATTTTCACCAGTATAAAGGGGTCATGACCCACAGGTTGAGAACTATTGATGTAAAGGGTTGTGAATGTGTTAGGGATAGAGGCAATGAATTAAGAGTTTTCAACCATGGAACACTTGGGTAGCTCTTGAAACAATAGTTTCAACTTTCTTCTGATAGTTCTCTCTAAATAATTCTCCTCTGCCCTTCAGCACTTTTGCAGGGAAGGAAGCTGAGTATTCAAAGAGCTCCTTCTCACCAATTTTCCTTTGTCATCCTTTTCTCCAAGCCGTCAATCTGTCTGGTTCATTATTTTGCTTCCTCTTTTCAGGTGCTTCCCACCCCACCTGGTGATGATTTCCAGATACAGGGATACTCTGAGATAGAGCCATGTTTCAAGGAGAAAGAGGACCATAAGGTCTGCATTTCTACCCTTGGGGGTACCTTCTGATTTCTAAGTTCAGAATCCTCCCACACACACACACCCAGTGATGCTGAAACAGAAACAAAACATTCTAAAATTCAGTTTGGGGGATGTAGTGGTGATCACAGATACAGACTTGCATGCACGGCAAACAAAGGGGAATAAGAACAAGGCCTGAGGCATTTTCCAGATGAGAAGCCAAAGAGTAGGCAAACCAGAGAGTTGTGAATATTGAATCCTGCCATTCTGCTTGTCTGTGTGAGGCAAATATTTGCCTAATGTCTGCTGGATAGAAAGTACACACACACACATCACATTCCATCACATCACATATGTCAAAGAGACGGAAAATGCCCAATACACTCTATTTAGTAGTCAAAAGAAGACATTAGATAAAAAACAAAGCAGATTTCACCTTTGTTCACAGGGTGAAAGAGCTCCATATATTCTTTGAAGCTACACACAGCACAGAAATTCTTACATAGATAGTTCAGAAACAGCTAAAACCAAAAACAAAAGTGATGAGCAAAAAGAAAGGACAAGGTAACAGAGAGGTAGCATCCCAAACTGAAGAATTCCCTTAAATTCACAGTTCATTAATCTCCTACTAGGTATCAGCTACTGTTTGGCATTTTGTGTTCACTATCTCAAAGCTACTCTATAGGAGAGTTATTATTATCAACTTCACAAAGATTAGGAAATGGAGATACAAATTGTTACCCATAAATTATTTCCAATCACTAGATTCAAACTCAGATCTACATAATTTCAAAGCCCGTAAGGACTCTGCTATCCTCTTAAGAAAATAGTCTTTACAGTTCCTGTTTTAGGGTTGGAATTACTGCCCAAGCTGTTCCATCCCTCATGGGGAGAAACAAGGGCTCCCATTTCATAAAGAGGCAGCCACACTCAACAGCTCGGAAGTCATGAGTGATCCAGTCTGTTGCTGTCACACATTTTGCTCTTTATAGCCACATAATGTTTAGCTACCATGATCCGTTCATTTCTTCCTGTTCCAGAAGGGGGAATCTATTTAAATATGCAATAGAGCTTTATTTTTATTTTATTTCTGCTGCTCCATCAACACACCCTGCATTCCAAAGCAATAAGGCAACTATTGTATTTAGTAGGCTTCAGAGTGCATGAAAATGCCTGTGTTTGGCAGGAACATCTAACAATAAGCAAGTAAAGAGATGCTTTCTGTTCTGGCCCAGTCTCTTCTGAGAATATATTGGGAGCACCATGATTATGCAGAGCTTTTTGGAATCATTGGGGAACGTGGGAAGGTCTGGTGCTTGGTTAAATGTAGTGTGAACATACAATTCATTCAAACCGGCAGCCTTCTGAGGGAGAAAGACGTGTCAAATTGGGCTGGTCGTTGCATCCAACTGGCAGAGACTTAGAATTTCCTGTATTCACTGGGAATTTTCATCTCACTGGTTATTTCACCTCCAAAGGAAAGGTGAAGAGTTTTCAGGCCAAAGAAAAAGTTTTAGATCCCATCTGGATGAGATTATTTGCAACCCCTGGTGACACTTGATGTACACCAAAGAAGATGATAAAATGCTCAAATTTTGAGCAAGTTCAAATACATATATATATATTCATTGCCATTGACTCAAATTCCTTCAACCTTACATAGGTGAATAATGTCTAAAATTCTCTTCTCTGCTTGTTACCTGCTCTAAAATGCCAAGGATTAATAAGATTTTCTAAAATTTAAACAGCATTATCACCCCTCCTCACTACAATCCCAGTTATGTATGGGAGTCTTATGTGAGCTTCCTAAAAAGCAAGGGTCCATGTTTTAATTATCATCATAGTGATGGGACATGATCACAGTGAATGGCACATGATCATAGTGAATGGGACATGATAAACAATTTGCACACATTATTACGTGAAGTAATGAATTAATGATTGAGAGTGGCATCATCAAATTGAGAAGAGCTTAAATCGGCACACATTTCTGAAAAAATATCACATAAAAAAAGTGCATATATACATTCTTATCATTATATCTTAGCTTAACCCATCTTTTCTTCAAACAGCTAGAAAATTCTAGGTACAAAATGCCTAAATTATATCCCATTGTTTGAAGTATCAACCAAATAGATTCACACAATCTTCTGGGATTCCTCTAGCTAGACCACTTTATTTGATGACAACAAATACAATAATTTCCAGTAACCACATATAATTCTCATACATGATTTTCCTACTCCACTATATTGGGCCCATCTGTGACAATGGCAGGGTGCCCATAAGCAAGGTGCCAAGCTGTCAGCAGTCTAGCATAGGTGGGAGATCAAAGCTGGCAGAAACTTTAGCAGTAGCTAATGGCCACCAAGCCATGCCAGGCCCTTCATACCAGCAACCTACTCAATCTTGAAGCTCTTTGCTCCCATTTATGGCCATAAACACTCAGCAATTAATAAAACTAAAAAAGGAAAACCAATCAAATCCAGAAAACCAGGGGAAATAAGGCAAGTTAGAGTTGTTCAGGTAGGAAACTGAGAAAAGACATAAACTATGTAGAAGTTTCCTGGGTATGGAATAAAGGAGCTTGAATGTAACAGAGGACAAGTTCCTCATTCACAGTTGAGGAAACTGAGGTCAAGATAGGAGTGAGATGTGTCCTTTTCTTATAGAATTGGTCATGCTGGCACCCTAACGATCTTGCCCATCTTCACACAGGCTATATAGATGCAACTCAAACAGGCTGACCTCACTTTGATGGCACCGCCTGTGATCCTCCTCTTTCAGGGACAGATAGGCAGTCCTTTCAGGAGCTGTAAGAAGGCATTTCTCACTTGCCTCTTTTCTCAAGGAAGGCTGCCACAGAGCAGCATCTCATTTGCCTCCCTTCGGTGAGTTAGGGGGCTCTCCACCTTGCCCTGCCCTAGTGTAGGCTGGAGGCTTAGCTGCAGAAAGGCACACAGTGAATCACCACTCACATTGCCTGTCATCAGGCCCTTTCTGTTCCCATGTCATCATGTGGAATAAGGAAAATGAGGAGCTGACACCATTGTATATCTTGCTTTTGGTGTCTTTATAAGTAATAAACTATGTTTTTCTGGTCTATTTTCTTCCCAAATGAATTTGTCAGCCTGTATGACATTATTCACTTTGGATATATACCTAAGGGACTTAGGCTTTCCAAAATCTGTAAGTACCTTTATTTCTTTATCTTAACTAGAGTGCAAGTTGCACAAAAGCAGACTGTACTTTCTCTAACACCTGAAACACCTGGCCTACAGAAGACACTCAATAAACATCCTGCTGCTGGAAGCCAGACCAGTATATTGGTTGAGAGCTTGAGTTTTGAGTTTTGAACCAGACAGAAGCAGATCTACTAACAGCTACCATCTAATAAATTTGCTACCTTGGGCAAGTTATTGGATTTTTCTAAGACTTACATGAGATGTCAAGTGAGACAATTATTACAGGTAAAGTACCTTGTACTGCCTGGCCGGAGTCTGTACTCATAAAATAGAAATAGTTCTCTTAATCATCATATACTGCCTTCCTATTGCAGAGCATGTTATAATTTTTTTTTAATAATTTTATTAAATCATAATTGTGTACATTGGTGCAATCATAGGGCAGAATGTGCTTCATATACAATCAGAAACATTTTGATCATACTGTGAGAGATAGCCCTCATAGCATTTTCTTAATCACTATAT
>CAUYRH010110442.1:0-41099 GCA_963574655.1 Perodicticus potto
GCTGTGGCATCACAGCTTACAGCAACCTCCCACTCCTGGGCTCAAGCGAGTCTCCTGCCTCCGCCTCCCAAGTAGCTGGGACCACAGGCACCTGCCACAACACCCGGCCATTTTTTGGTTGCAGCCATCATTGTTGTTTGGTGGGCCCGGGCTGGATTCGAACCCGCCAGCTCAGGTGTACGTGGCTGGCGCCTTAGCCCATTGAGCCACAGGCGCCAAGCCGGCAATAGATATTTTAAAGCAGTAAGAATACTCTTAGAACAGATATAACAAAAGAAAGTAAGGAGCAGAAATTGACATTTCTAAATCAAATTTGCCATGTCTGCCTTCTCCTTTAACATCTTCCACCAATTCACCGTTCTACCCTGTATTCCATCCACACCAGCTTGGGCTTTTAATTTTGCCTCAGCAAAGTTTGGACTAAAAAGGCAAGACACAAAATTAAAAGAGGCATTTTGAACCCCTGAATGCTATGTGTAGGAAACTACTCAGCTTCAAACACAGAACAATTGTCACTGAGGAGGAAAGATTTCTCAGAGGGCAAAGCCAAGAGCATGGATAATCCTCTCTGGGGTAGAGGACTAAGTCTTCCATGAATGGATTCATAAATTGTGGTATATGTATGCCATGGAATACTATATAGCCATAAAAATGGAGACTGTACATCATTTATGTCTACCTGGAGGGAGCTGGGACATAGTCTTCTTAACAAAGTATCTCAAGAATAGAAGAAAAAGTATCCAATGTACTCAGTAATACGTGATCACCTACACTTTCATATGAATGATAAAACAGAACTATAGTCCAGAAAGGAGGGAAGAGGAAGTAGAAGAGACAGGGGAAGCTGGGAGAAGGGAGGATATTTGGTGGTATCTCACTTAATGTGCACAATGCAAGGGTATATGTCAAAACTATTAAGAGGAGAGTATAAATGTCTTACCACAACAAATAAGGAAGTGTGGCAAAGGTCATGTTAACTAGTTTGGTGTAAGCATTCCATATTGTATATCAAATCAACACATTTTACCCCATAAATGCATTAAGGTACACTGTTATGATTTAATAAAAAGTAATTAATTAATTAATTAATTAACTAATTTTTTTAAAAAGTAAATGGTATCTAGTGCCCTGATAAACTTAAACAAACAAACATAAATAAATAAATAAATAAATAAATAAATAAATAAATAGAATCAAGATATAAATATGTCCGAATGGATTTCAGAATTACTATGGGCCAGACAGTAAAATGTCTTCTGTTATCTTCCTTTTTGAATGCAAGTGTATTATAGCAGTTATCTTATACCTGTCCCTCATTATATGTTGGGTATGTGGGGAACAGATCATTTGTCTCCTTTGTTTACAGGTCTTCAACTTGGGGAAAAACTAGATTGGAGGATTTGTGTTCAAGGAACTGCAAGGAATTTCATGCCCTTGGATCTAATAAAGTCAGATCCAATTTAGATTATTAGATCTTGGACTGTGAAACCTTGGGGAGGATCTGAGTTTGTTTTTCATTTAGAAGGAGTAATAATTGTAGGACCAGAGGGAATACTGTATATTTTAAGATGTTAACACTGTATATTTTAAGATTTTTTTTTTTTTGAGACAGAACCTCAAGCAGTCACCCTGGATAGAGTGCTGTGGTATCACAGCTCACAGCAACCTCCAATTCCTGGACTCAAGTGAGTCTCTTGCCTCGGCCTCCTGAGTAGCTGGGACTACAGGCACTCACCACAACACCCGGCCATTTTTTGGTTGCAGCCGTCATTGTTGTTTGGCTGGCCTGGGCTGGATTCGAACCCACCAGCTCAGGTGTACGTGGCTAGCACCTTAGCCCATTGAGCCACAGGTGCTGAGCCTAAGATATTAACTGTAAAATTTCCAGTCTAGAACCTTGCCAGTCCACTAGAAATAAGTTCAGTATATTTGAAATCAAATAGCCTTTGTGACAGTCTCAAAGAATAAAATTTGGTGGAAGTAATGGTCATCAAAAGATATTCACCTTCCACCTGACTCCATCTCCCTTTTGACACTTATAGCCACCATAGGGAAAAAGCCCAGCTACGTGGAGAAGCGACATAAAAATGTTTCCATCAATAGCTTCAGCTAAATCCTTAGTTGACAGCCAAACTCGACTACAGACATATGAATGAGCAACCTCTATCCAGCCACTGTCAGTTGTCCTAAAAGACTCATCACTCATATTACTGCTTTAGAAAAGCTTCTTTTATCCCCACAATCAGGTGTATGTTTGCCTACTCCTCTGAATCTCTAGCATCCTATGCCATTTCTGTTAATCCAAAGCATACTATATGTTGACTATACTAACGTTTAGTATGCCATCTCCCTATACATCATGATCAAGTGGGTTTTAGCCTATGGCTGCAAGTTTGGTTCAACATATATAAATCCATAAATGCAATTCACCACATAAATAAAATCAAAAACAAAAACCATATGAGTCTCTCAATGCTGATGCAGAAAAGGCCTTTGATAATATCCAGCATCCTTTTATGACAAGAAAACACTTAAGAAAATAGGCTCAGGTGGGATACTCCTTAAAGTGATAGAGGCCATCTAAAACAAACTCACAGCCAATACCATATTGAATGAAGTAAAACTGAAAGCATATCACTCAGAACTGAAACTAGACAAGGATGCCCACTATTGCCACTGCTATTCAACATAGTTCTGAAAGCTCTAGCCATTGCAATCAGGCAAGAGAAGGAAATCAAGGGTATTCAAATAGGGACAGAGGAGGTCAAACTCTTGCTCTTTATGGATGACATAATCTTATACCTGGAAAATACCAGGGTCTTAACTTCAATGCTCTTAGAAGTGATCAACGAATATAGCAGTGTCTTGAGATAGAAGATTAATGTCCACAAATCAGTAGCCTTCATATCTGCCAACAGTCAAGCTGAGAATAAAATAAAAGACACAATACCTTTACTAGTAGCTCCAAAGTAGATGAAATACCTGGGAATATATCTAACAAAGGATGTGAAGGATCTCTATAAAGAGAACTGTGAAACCCTGAGAAAAGAAACAGCAGAAGACATTAACAAATGGAAGAACATACCATGCTCATGGCTGGGAAGAATCAACATTGTTAAAATGTCCATATTACCCAAAGCAATCTACAGATTTAATGGAATCCCCATCAAAGCAACAATCTCATACTTCGAAGAATTTGAAAATTTAGGACTTCATTTCATATGGAACCAGAAAAAAAAAACAAATAGCCAATATAATTTTTAGAAATAAAAACACATTTGGAGGCATCATCTTATCAGACTTCAGGTTATACTGCAAGTCTGTAGTGATCAAAATAGCATGGTACTGGCACAAAAATAGAGATATAGATCTATGGAATGGAACAGAGAACCTAGAGATGAACCCAGCCACATATCACCATCTGATCTTTAACAAACCAAACAAAAGCGTGTACTGAGGAAAAGAATTCCTACTTAATAAAAGGTGCGGGGAGAACAGGTTAGCCCCATGTGCAAGACTGAAACTGGATCTCCACCTCTAATCATTGATAAAAATTGATTCTCCCTGGATAAAAGAATTAAATTTAAGACATGAAACAATAAAAATTCTAAAAGAGAGTGTGGGGAAAATGCTTGACAAAATTAGCCTAGGAAAATATTTTATGAAAATAACCCCCATGGCAATTTAATCAACACCAAAAATAAATAAATGGGGTGTGATCAAGATAAAAAGCACATCTAAGGGTACCACATCTATAGCAATATGACAGCCCTCAGAATGGGAGAAGATATTTGCATGTTATGAATCTGACAAAGGCCTAATAACTAGAATCTATAAAGAACTCAAATTAATCAACAAGAAAAGAGTTAACAACACCATTTATAAGTGGGCAAAAGACTTGAACAGAAACTTCTCTGAAGATGACAGATGAATGGCCAAAAAACACATTTAAAAAAGCTTATCTCTAATCATCAGAGAAATTCAAAACAAACCACTCTGAGATATTACCTAATTGCAGTAAGATTAGCCCACATCACAAAGTCCCAAATCTTCAGATGCTGGCATGGATGTGGACAGAAGGGAACACTTCCACCCTGCTGGTGGAATTGCAAACTAATACAGCCTCTATGGAAAGAAGTATTGAGAATTCTTAAAGAACTAAAAGTCGATCTTCCACTTGATCCCACAATCCCATTACTAGGTATCTACCAGAAGAACAAAAGTCTTTTTACCACACAGACATTTGCACCAGAATTTTCTTGCAGCTCAGTTCACAATTGTCAAGTCTTGGAAGCAACCCAAATGCTCCATCAACCCATGAATGGATTAACAAACTATTGTATATGTATATCATGGAATACTATTCAGCTACTATTCTGCACCTCTCATCATTGACAAAAATTGACTAATAAATACTTTTGAGTTTACCTAGATGGAGTTGAAACACATTCATCTTAGTAAAGTACCTCAAGAATGGGAAAAAGTATCCAATGTACTCAAAACTAATATGAAAACAATATAACACTCATAGGAATGATTAAACACAAATATAGCCTAGCAAGGGGTGGGAAGACGAGGGAGGGGGAGGAGGGAGGACAATTAGCTAGATCTCACTGAATGTGTAAGTGTGAGAGCGTTCAGCATGAACCCTGAATGAAGAATTCAACTATAACTTGAACTTTACATTAAAATTGAAAACAATGTAACTAAACATTTGTGCTGTCATATTAATTGGAAATTTAAAAAAATTAAAAACAGTTTGTACCCTTACAGAACTCACTTTCTATTAGGGGAGGCACAGAAGATAATAATACCAATATCAAAGCTAATAATATACCAGGTACTCATATTCTATGAAGAAAAATAAATTATGCACAGGATGGAACACAGATGATGATTTGCTGTTTTATTGTATTTAGAGAAGCCTCTCGATATAGTCAGACAAGAGGAGGAAATAAAGAACATCCAAATTAGAAAGGAGAAAGCAAAATTCTTGATGTTTGCATGATCCAGTACATAGAAAACCCCAAAGACTCCAACACAAAATTATTAGAACTAATAAATAAATTCAGTAAAGTTGTAGGATACAAAAACAACACACAAAAATCAATAACATATTTATATGCCAATAGTGAACTCTCTGGATTAGAAATCAAGAAATCAATCCCATTTACAATGGCAACAACAACAACAACAGAAAGGGACCTAGGAATGAATTTAACCAAGCAGGTGAAAGATTTCTACAATGAAAACTAAAACCCTTAATGAGAGAAAGTAAAGAGGACACAAATAATTGGGAGGTATCTTATGTCATGGGTTGGAAGAATTTGTATTGTTAAAATGTCCGTATTTCCCACAACAATCCTTAGATTTAAGGCAATCTCAAAAACATTTTTCGCAGAAATGACCGAACTCTTTAATAGGCCCCCCTTCACTCCTGTTTAGAGAATTGACCAGAGCTAAAGCCAGAAGACCTGTTAGAAGACTTTTGCGAGAATCCAGGTGAGAAAGATGATATGACTTTCTTCCATTCCCATACCTGCTTGGTAAGAGTTGCCTTTGGGCACGGGCCACCACACCTGGACCATTCAATGAAGTTTATTTCCTCCCACCCCCAAGAAAAGAGTTGCCTTTGGTCCTTTGGAAAACATGTACTCCTCATAGTCTCGTTTGAAAAGCTTGATTTCACTATTCAATATTTTATACAGGATTCAATGGGCTTGAGGTTGAACTCAGCAATTCATGCATTTCATAAGTTTCTCAAGAAATCCTTTCCCCAGGCAAATTTAGAAACACAGACTCAGAGCAGGTGGAGAGGGAAAGGCAGGAGAAGACGGGATCTGGACAGATAGGTATTTTGAAGGTCAGATGAACAAGAACAAATGTGGGATGTGTGGCAAGGGGCAAAACCAAAGCTGACTCTGACCACAGGGACCATTACATCTAGTGAACAGGGCACCAAGAATCCTTCTTCATTCATCAGAAAAAGTTTTGGGAGGCTCCTAGCAAGGACAGTCTACCTAAAAATCTTACACAGAATTTGCTCAGACTCCCTTCCCATCCAAACAACCCAGTAATGTACATTGAATCCGGCCCACCTTCTCCATTGCCTGTTTAAGGGAAGCCCTGTTAGAAGCAGGACAGATGAGGAGACTGAAGAGCTTGTTGGAGGTAGTGGAAATAACAAGTTTAACACTTACGATGACTTTTACATGTTCTTCTGGCAAAGCAAAAATTATCAAATTAAGTGATGTTTAATAGAACATTTTTACCATGGTCTTTTTAAAAAAGAGTCTCTTCTTCTAAAGAGTTGAGTCTGTTTTTCCAATTGTGAATCAATACATGTTTAAACAATGTGATGGTTACTTTCTGTCGATTTGACTGGGTTAAAGAATGCCCATAGCTGACAGGACATCATTTCTGGCTGTGTACGAGGATGTTTCTGCAAGAGATAAGCATTTGAGTCAGTGGACTGAGTAAAGAAAATCTGCCCTCAGCTGTGTGGATGGGCATCCTCCAATCTGTTGAGGGCTTAAGTAGAACAAAAATGCAAAGGAAATACAAATTCTTTGGCTCAGCGCCTGTAGCTCAGTGGTTAGGATGCCTGCTCCATACACCGGGGCTGATAGGTTTGATCCCAGCCTGGGCCTGCTAAACAACAATGACAACTGCAACAACAACAACAACAACAAAAATAGCCTGGTGTTGTGGTGGGCGCCTGTAGTCTCAGCTACTTGGGAGGGTGAGGCAAGAGATTTGCTTAAGCCCAAGAGTTTGAGGTTGCTGTGAGCTGTAAGGCTATAGCACTCTACCGAGGGTGACATAGTGAGACTCTGTCTCAAAAAAACAAAGAAAAGAAAAAAAGAAAGAAAGAAAAGAAATATGAATTCTTTCTCTCCCACCTCTTGAGTTGGGACAGATCTTTTCTCCCACTCTCATACAAGAGGGCTCCAGGTGCTCAAGACTTTGTACTCTGGGAGCTACACCAAAGGCCCCACCAGTCCACAGACCTTTGGCCTCAGACTGAAAGTTGCACAATTAACTTCCCAAGTTCTCAGACCTCCAAAACCAGACTGAACGATACCACTGACTTTCCTGGTTCTCCATCTTGCAAATGACAGATTGTGGGACTTCTCGGTCTCCATTACCACGTGAGCTAATGCTCATAATAAACCTCCCCTTACATGTGTGTGTGTGTTTATGTGTCTCCATATCCTATTGGTCCTGCTCTGGAGAGCCATGACGAACACAAACAATAACCAGCACAAGTTGCTTCCCACCTTACCTTTGGGTAACGTTCATTATGTAACAAAAGCCTGACCGAGCAAACTAACAGAGTGACTAAACAGATCATTCTTTCTTCCCATAAGAAATATCTAAAGTTCTTCTTCTAACCCAAGAGAAAGAAAAATCTGAAATGTGATGTAAGTTGAATAACAGATCTTAGGAGGTGATTCATGTTTTTCTAGAGAAGAAAAGTAAACACATCACTTTGCTGTGTCTTCTTTACAGAGAGGTGTTACTTGTTTTGTTCAACTCTATCTTTCTGTACAAAGCCTAGTGCAGTTGATACCGTCAAAAGCTGGATCTCCAAATATGAGTCACATTTGATGATACAATGTGTATGTAGAATATTTTCTGTTTTCCCTAACTTATAGAAAAGAAGAAGAAAAAAACCACTCCATTTGCCAGAAGTCATGATTAAATTTCAGATGACTTTTTCAACTCCACAATACACTTACGAAAACGTGAAATTTAAGCCAGAGAATCTTCTGAAAAGGCTTTGGTCACTTTAGGCTATAAGCTATCATAGCTGTGTAGGACCTTATTGGAGGGCGTGAAAATCACGAGTTGGATAACTTAACCACAACCAGTATGCATTCTCCAGACAAAGCAAAAATTACCAAATTAAGCTAATGTTTTACAGAAAAATTTTATCAGATTCTTTTAAATCATTAACTATGTTTTAAATCATGAATAAGACATATGTGTATGCAAACATCCAAATTTATACTTGATCACAGGAGTAGCTGAGGATAGAGATTTTACACCTTCCCCCTCATCACGTTGGAAGTCTCTTCAGGTGTTTTCATTTGTTTATGTGTTGTTTGCTTTCTTGTTTGTATTTTAGCAAATGCTCTAAATTGTGATGGGAATCACAGTTAGCATTTCATCCTACTTTTGATGAGTAGAATTAAGGAATCCAGAATTTACTCAAACATTCTTACCTTCATCACTATATGATAAACATTTGATAGACACAAAAGCATTCGATAACAGCAGAGAAGGAACTGGCTCCTAAAAACAGCAAAAGATTTATCCTGCCTAGAGTCACTCTCATTTTAACTCTTCTATGACTATTTGTTTCTTTTCAAAATGCATGGAATAATAAAACTACACACAAGCCATATCAGCCCTGCCTTCCCTGAGCATTTATCCTTTCCTTTGTTCAACAAACATTTAGCACCTTCCATATGCTAGGAAATTTTCTGAACACTGAGGACCTGGTGATAAAAGGACAAATTTGTTACCCTTACAGAGTTTATATTCTGGGGGGTGATGAAATGGAAAACTAACACATAAGAATGAACCATCAAATAATTTCAGATGGTGATATGTAATATGACAAAACTAAAGCTGCATCTTGAAATAGATAAAGGATATTAATAAAAAATTGGTAAAATCTGAGTAAAGTCTCTAGTTAATAACATGATAGCAATGTTAATTTTCTGCCATGGCTGTGCAAGATACAAACATGGAGGTAGGAAAAGGGGCACAGGGCAATTCTTTGAAAATTTTCTTCAACTCTAAAATTAATTTGAAACAAAAATAAGCAACACAAAAGAGGAATGAAATGACAATGTGTGTTGGGGCCACGGGGAAAGTTGTAAATAGGGTGACTAGAGATAACTGTGAAATGACATTTGGATAGGCTTCTGCACGTAAAAATTGAAGAGGAAAGTGTTCCAGACAGAGAGAACAGAGATGATCAAGATGATGAGGTAGGAATAAGATTTATGGACATAAAAAAGAAGCCATTGCTACTGAACTCAAGATAGCAAGAAGAGAATTGGTCATCAATTAAGCAGATAACCCAGTCTGGCCAGATTATGCCCAGATCCCATGGTGCTGGTGTCTGAAACTGTTGGGAGTTTTGAAGGAAGAAAATAATGTAGTCTGACTTGTATATTTTAAATCAGATAGAGACAGAATAGAGGGAGAGAAGAATAGAAGCCAGGAGATTAGATGAGAACACCTGTAAAATTCTGTCTGATACTGAGACAGTAGCTTGTAGAAACCCAGAGCAGATATAGTGAATTCTCAGGGTCAGAGACAGAATATTTTCTGTTTTCCCTAACTTATAGAAAAGAAGAAGGAAAAAAACCACTCCATTTGCCAGAATTCATGATTAAATTTCAGATGGCTTTTTCAATTCCACAATACACTTACGAAAATGTGAAATTTAAGCCAGAGAATCTTCTGAAAAGGCTTTGGTCATTTTAGGCTATAAGCGATCATAGCCGTGTGGGACCTTATTGGAGGGCGTGAAAATCACAAGTTGGATAACTTAACCATAACCAGTATGCATTCTTCAGACAAAGCAAAAATTACCAAATTAAGTTGATGTTTTACAGAAAAATTTTCAGGGTTAAAAGTAGAGCCTCCAGGACATAATGATTCATTGGATATTAGGTTTGAGGAAAAGAAAGGAGATAAGTATGAAACATAGATGTTTGTCCTGACTCATTATGTGACAGGGTGGCACATAATTGGTGCTTTCACAGAACAATCTGAAATGCGGATTTGGTTTTCACTGAATATTCTAAAATGTTTTAGATAAGAGAGGGAATAAGGCATTGATTAAGCTGTAACTACTGTGCTTTACTTTCCATCTTGTGGTATTTATACAATTAAATTACACAGACTACAAACTTCGTTACATCATAAAATTTGTATAGTTCAATATTTGGCTTTCCCAATACACAACCCGATTTTCACATCACTCCTGTTTTAAACCAGGATTTGGCACCTCCTCATATTCACCATAAAGAATCCATTCCCATCATCATTACAAATAATATAGAATTGAATTAGCTTTATAAATAAAAAGTGGACGAAAAGGCTCACGTCATGTAGTGCCCCTTAGCAAAAGCCCTCTATATCCTTATGAAATAGGTCTCCCTTGCCAAGTCTCTTCCCTTCAGCAGCTGAATATCTTTCTCTTCTCTTTCCTCCTAAAATAGTCTCTTTCCTCCACTTTGCCATGAAATTCAATTATGCCCCTAAAGGTGTCTACTCCACTAGGAGGAAAAAAAAAATTCTTCAGTTAGCAAGAGACCACCCTCCTGAAGGACAATTGAGGCAGCCATCATTCCCCAAGCTTACTTGTTGGGAATCTCACCCCCTCCACCAGCCGCTTATCAAACTGTCCCTTTCTGCCTTGTGAAATATTCATTCTTCGAGGGATTCTGATAGACACACTTTCTCCAGGTCTTCTGGTCACAATACAGTGATTAGATAATCCTCCTGGAGCACGAAGAAGGGGTGGAATATCATGGTCCTCTCTAAGGACAGAATCCAGTTTTTATAGGGACACTGGAAGAATATTTACATTTTTGACTTTGGATATAATTCCATCCCAGAAGAAATATCCTCTACTGGACAATATTTATTTTTTATATTGGAGGTATCCCGTTGTGTATTCTATAATTTTTCACACAGTTACCCTTGATACATTTTGCATCTCTGAAAGATGCATTTCTCATCTTTTATTTATTTATTTATTTATTTATTTAGAGACAGAGCCTCAAGCCGTCTCTCTGAATAGAGTGCTGTGGCATCACAGCTCACAGCAACCTCCACTTCCTGGGCTCAAGCAAGTCTCCTGCCTCTGCCTCCCAAGTAGCTGGGACTACAGGCGACCGCCACAATGCCTGGCCATTTTTTGGTTGCAGCCATCATTGTTGTTTGGCGGACCCAGGCTGGATTCGAACCCGCCAGCTCAGGTGTACGTGGCTGGTGCCTTAGCCCGTTGAGCCACAGGCGCAGAGCCGTGTCTCTCATCTTAAGAGTGACCGTAGTAATCTCAACCTAAGTTCTGACAGCCTGGGAATAGGTGAATGACCTTGAATGATAAAAGATGCTACATTCTGAAATGAAAAGAGGACTAGATGTGAAATCTTAACAGCTCAATTTCTTTCTCTACCAAATGGAGGTAATATTAACATGAACCGACTAAGAGTTATTACCCTTTCTATGTGTTGGATGTTGTCCTATGCACATTAAGTGACGTGTATCATTTAATCAGCTCAACAATTCTATGTGGCAGAAGCTATTTACAAAACTATTCTTGTAATCCTTGAATTGCATGAGGAATGACAGGCTTCCATAGTTCATGTGGGTCATCAGTGGCAGGGGTTGGAGAAGGACAGGGGAGATTTTAAGGAAAGAAACAAAGGATAAATACAGACAAGCTTCCATTAGCTATGGAAGTGATGATAGGTGATGCAGGAAGGTGGAGGTAAACAAAACAGACCGAGACAGATGTAGAAACAGATGTGGACATAGCCTGCATGATGAAAGGTGAAACCATTGAGCCTGTATGGCATTGTCACTGACACAGTCAGTTACATGATGGCTATTAATTTGGGGACAGAGGACACAGCAGGTTTTCCTAGGCTTCCTAGCAAAGGAGAAAAAAGGTGCAATCAGAAGAACCCCTTAAAAGATAATCTAGAGCTGCATGTGCTGCTAACAGGAGCTGGATGTGCTTAAGATCTTAGAGAAGACACCTGAGTTGAAGAATGCCAGCAGCACCATGTTGGCCATACAGCTAGGAAGGTCACATAAAGGACGTGGGTTTTAAGTGACGGTCCTCACTTAAAATCACAACTCTGCAACTCACTTGCCCTGGGCAACATTTTTCAACTTATCTGGAGTTTCAACTTTAAAATCATCACAATAATGATAACCCTTTTTTAGAGTTGTATGAGAAGATTTAGGAAGTGTACATAGTAGCTAGAATGTTCTCAGAATTCAGTAAATAATAATATCCTTTGCTTCCCACCCCTTTCCTAACCAAAAATCACTCTTGTAAAACTCTTCTATCTCCAGAGTTTATAGCAAATGTTCTGAGAGCAATGCTTGCCATAGAGCAAAAATGACGTTTTCACAGAGACCCTGGGACAGAAGACCAAGAGAAAGCACAGAGACACACCTCATGGATTCAGGTAGAAATGTCCTTCCCTTTCAGCTGCCAACACTGCCGTAGATGTTGGATCACATAACTATGGGCACCAAGCCATATTCTGCCATGACATCGCCATTGCAATATATAGTGTTCATAGGCTTTTATTTTTTTCTTGGTTAAGTCTCTTCTACCATATCAAATTAAGAACGTAAGAAAATCATGATTATGAATGCATCTGGGACTATATTTCCTGAAAAATACTGGTTTTCCAGGCATTGAGTCAAGTAAGAAAGAAAATGGGACAACTCCCAGAATAATAAGCAATTATGGTGATATTATACTTGTGTGTTCATAAGGATTTTCTATGTTGGATATCAGGAAGGATGAATTTAACATTTAAAATAAGGGAATGTTGTGCAAATCCTCACAGACTTGTTTTCTCTCCAAAATCCTATATGGAATGTTCTATGCAAATCTTCACTTGCCTGCCTTCTTCTCTAACTAAAAGTACAAATTTCTAATATAAGAACTGATATGACATCAAATGCCCTTAAAGGAGCTACTTAAAACAACAGACGATCATTCCATTCCTCCAAAGATATAGTTACTCTATTGCCTTTCCTAATTATTATTATATTTATTCATAAAAATAATGGATAAAGCAGAGCACTGATCTAATTATCTAATTCATTTTGCACTTTCAAACCACAGAACAGATGATGACCACATCTGATTCTGTGAAATAGGAGATCGTGGTCGGTCCCCCACAGAAGTGACAGCTTTTCATTCCTTACCACTCACATCTTTTCTGCTATTCCTCCCCTCTCCATATTTCCTTCTCCTACTCCTACTATTCAAGCTCAGGGGTATAAATGGAAATTAGTGTCTAATACTATGAATAATTGCAGGCATCTGTTTGTGTAGATGAGCATGTATGTGAAAACTTTGTCCTTTGGCTTTACAAAAAAGGAGACGTGCAGATGGCATAGGAGACAAAAGGGACCATTTTTGGAAAGAGTATTTTTTTAGCTTCAGGCACACAAAGCATTCCATGGGGCCCATGTGAAAAAGTGAGAGATAAAAGTTTGATGGAGGGGAAACACCCATCACCATATACCTTTCTCCTTGACAACCCACCAAAAAGGATGGAGCACAAGGAGCAGCTATTGAAAGGTAAAGTGGAGGAAGACAAGATGTGACTCTGGTTATTTTGTGATACTTGTTGGTGCTAATGCCATCCAATGACTCCCATTTGGGTGGCATGAACATCCTGTGGGTCTTTTGAGGGAAATATACTTCCCTACTACAATCAACACTCATGTATCTGGAGGAGCTAATACCTGCTTTCAGCTCCCAGAGTGAGCACACAGCCATTTAAGCCAATCAGTGCATTCTACCTCCCAGGCCACACTGAGCCCTGGAAGCTCAATTTGGGACTTCTACCTGAGCTATTGGGGAAGAAGATATTCCTTTCAAATTTTTCCTGTTACATTGCCATTGTCACACGAGTGCATGACAATAAAGACGTAAGAGTCAAGAAGCAGGGCCTGCTGACATCTTTGAGCTTAACTCTAGTGATGCAGTAAGGTACAGGGATACTTTAGAGATATTGTGGATTAGTTGCAGGACACCATAATAAAGCAAATATCGTAATACAATAAGTCACTTAAAATGTTTGGTTTCTCAGTACATGTAAGAGTTATGTTTACCCGTCACTGTAGTTTATTAAGTATTCAATGGAATTATGTCTTTAAAAAGTGCATGCCTTCATTTAAAAATAAGCCATTGCTAAGAAATGCTAATGATCATGTGAGACCTCAGGGGTCATCTGATTTGCTGGTGGAGGGCCTGGCATCAGTGTTTATGGCTGCTGACTGATCAGGGTGATGGTTGCTGAAGAAAGAAACCATGGTGGCTGGTTTGGGTGGCTGTGATATAATAATCCCTGAGAATAAGACAACAGTGAAGTTTGCCACATCCATTGATTCTTCTTTTCTTGAAAGATTTCTCTACAGAATGCAGTGCTGTTTGATATCATTTTACCTACAATAGAACTTCTTTTAAAATTGGAGCTCGTCCTCTCCAACCCTGCCACTGTTTTGGCAACTAAGTTCATGCAATATTCTAAATACTTTGTTGTCATTTCAACAACATTCACAGTGTCTTTACCAGGAGTAGATTCCATTTTAAGAAACCACTTTCTTTGTTTAATTTCTCATCTGTTCAAGTTTATTCATGAGATTGAAGCAATTCTACCACGTCTTTAGGACCTACTTCTAAACCTGTTCTCTTGCTATTTCTACCACATCAGCAGTTAATTCCTCCACTGGTCTTAAACCCCTCAAAGTCATCTTGAAGATTAGAATCAATTTATTTTTTAACTCCTGTCAATGTTGGTATTTTGGCTTCCTCTCTTGAATCACTAATATTCTTAATGGCATCTAGAAAGGTAAATCCTTTCCAAAAGGTTTTCAATTTACTTTGCCCAGAACCATCAGCAGAATCACTATCTATGAATAGTGATTGTCTTAAAAAATGTATTTCTTAAATTATAAGACCTGAAAGTCGAAATTATTCCTTGATTCATGGGCTGCAGAAAGTATGCTATGTTAGCAGACATGAAACCATCATTCATCCCCTTGGACATCTCCATCAGAACTCATGAGTTACTAAGTGCATTGTTAATGAGCAGTAATGTTTCAAAAGATATTTTTCTCTTTCTGAGCAGAAGATCTCAACAGGGGGCTTAAAATATTTCTTAAGCCATGCCGTCAACAGATGTGCTGTCATCCAGACTTTCCTCTTCAATTTTCAGAGCACATAAAGAGTAAATTTAGCATCATTTTTAGTAGATTTTCAGGATGGTAAATGAACATTGGCTTCATTTTAAAGTCACTAGTTGTATTTGCATCTAACAAGAGTCAGCCTATCTTTTGAGACTTTGAAGCCTGGGACTGACTTCTCCTCCCAAGCTGAGAAAACCTAGATGGCCTTATCTTTCAATAGAGGCCCACTTTGTCTACACTGAAAATCTGTTGTCTAGGGCAACCACCCTCATCAAGGATCTTAGCTTGATCTTCTAAATAACTTGTTGTACTGGCATTTGCTGCTTCACCTTGAACATTAATGTTATGGAGATGGCTTCTGTCCTCAGGAACCAACCTCTGCTAGCTTTAAAGTTTTCTTTGGCAGTTTCCACACTTCTCTCTTGCTTTGGATTAGGCTTTGATTTAAGGGAATATTGGAGCTTGTTTCATCTGCTACCCAGACCACTAAAACTTCCCCATATCAGCAGAAAGGCTGTTGCCTTCTCATCATTCATGTGCTCACCAGAGTAGTGCTTTTCATTTCGTTCAAGAGCTTTTCCTTTGAATTCACAGCTTGGGTTACTGTGTGGAACAAGAGGCCCAGCTTTTGGCTTATCTTGGATTTTGACACACCTTCCTCACCAAACTTAATCATTTCTAGCTTTGGTTTAAAGTGAAAGAGTGCAACTCTTTCTTTTATGTTAATGCTTAAAGGCCATTGCAGGGTTATTGATCTGCCTAATTTTACTCCTGTTGTGTCTCAGAAAATAGGGAGGCCCAAGGAGAGAAAGAGAGGGGAGGAACGAAAGACTGGTTGGTGGGATAGTCAGAACACACAACATTTATCTTACATGGGCACAGTTTTTGATGCCCCTGGTAACATCAAAGATCACTCATCAGAGATGACCGCAACATATATAATAATAATAATAAAAGTTATGAATATTGCAAGAATTGCAAAAGTTTCCACAGATACATAAATTGAGCACATACTTTTGGAAAAATGTCTCTGGTAGACTTGCTCACAACTTGCAGTTGCCACAAAGGTTCAATTTGTAAAAAAAAAAAAAAATTATCAATGAAGTACAATAAAGCAAAGCTTAATCAAATGAGAGTATATCATAGCCCTGTACATTATCCCTATTAATTTAAGCTAACTTGAGTTAGGTTTTCTATCAATCATATTTCTTGAAATTCCCAAATGCTACCTATTTGCATCATTCCTTATCAGTGACCTTATGAACGGTCCTGCATCTCTGAGGGCTAGTGAGGGCAAGCACCTGCTACAGAGGCGTCTTCTAGGATGAAGGGAAGGCACTCTAGAAATCCAGGAAATAAAATGTCTCAGGAAACGAAAAGTCCTTCAAGGGAAATACAAAAGCATCAGACCAATTTTGCCTGACTCAAATGTTTCCCTATATCCAACTCGGTGTGGCAATTTAATTAAAATTGCCAAGGAGAATCATTATAAAGAGTTCTTAATAGTAAACTGGGGCTGTGTGACATTCTAAGATGAGGTTCAAAGCCCAAGTGAATAGATAATTGGATCGATTCCTCTGCTCTAGCTGAAAATCACTGAACTTAAAAAATTAAAGCTCCCAAGTAAAGTACAACAGGATTTACTAATATTTGAAGCACGCTATCATAAACAATATTAACTGCTGAAGGAGATTGTTGAGAATTAAGGCACAATTGAAGAGAGGAAGCAGAATTCCTGTAAAATCGAGGGTATTTCTTTATATTTGTTTATTTAAAACTGAGATAGGCAATTTGCAGTATCATCTTGGAATCAAAATATAAAATTAGGCTTGGCGCCCGTAGCTCAGTGGTTACAGCATCAGCTACATAAACCGAGGCTGGCAGGTTCGAGCCCGGCCTGGGCCTGCTAAACAACAATGACAAGTACAACAAAAAAATAGCTGGGCATTGTGGCAGGTGCCCGTAGTCCCAGCTACTTGGGAGACTGAAGCAAGAGCATCACTTAAGCCCAGGTGTTGGAGGTTGCTGTGAGCTGTGATACCACCGCACTCTACCGAGGGTGACATAGTGAGACTCAGTCTCAAAAATAAATAAATAATTAAATACAATAAATAAAATAAAATTAATATTGACAATGGACTCCTGATCCTATGATTCTTAGCACTTTGAAAAGATAGGACATATGGATCCACAGGATAAAAATGCAGAACATTTAAAATGAAAAAAAAATTCTCCGAGTAAGACGGTAAGTTTTCTGTTACAGAAATCTTGTTTATAAAACAAATGTGATAGTTTGTCTCCAAAATAGCCACCATCAGTTCCTTTGCCCACTGTACATATGTGCCGTGGACTCCAGCATTCCTACCATCCCCTGGAATCTAGTCTGGCCTACTTAGTGACCTGTTTGACCAAACGAATAAGGTATAAGTGTCAGCTCAGGGCTTCTGAGGCCGGGTCATAAAACATCTCCCAATTTTACCTGGGCCTTTTGGTACTTTCTTTGTTGCAAAGTTCCTTCTGGAAGAAGCCAGCCATCACATAAGAAGTCTCCCTACTGTGTGACCACCACTTCCTGATCTGTGCTCCATGCTGACTGGGGTCTCCGGTGAGGAAGCCCACGCTAGTCTTATGGAGAAGTCCCAGAGAGAGAGAAAGAGAATAGAAAAGAGAGAGCAAGAGAAAAAGAAAGGGCAGGAAAGGGAAGGTGAAGAAGACTAACATTACCTGATCCAGTTATCCCGGCCCAAGTTCAAGACACATGAGTAAAGGAGGCACCTTGCACATTTCAGCCCAGCAGACAGGTTGTAGAGATGGAAAGTACCCACCAGTTCATACTAGTATTCCAGTGTAGACATCCCAGCCAGCTCCAGCCATGACAGCCAGGCCACTGGAGGCCCCAGTCACCATGGAGCATAGGTCAGCAACCCTGGATGTGCCTGTTTCAATGCCTGACACGCAAAATGATGAGTATGGTTAGTCATTTGCTGTGCAGTAACAGGTAGCCACAACAGCAAATATCATCTAAAGTCAACCTCTTTTTGTCCAAAATTAGTCCTCTAGAAAGGAATGTTTCACTAGGATATAAAATGTGCTTCAGGAAGCAGGGTATTTACAAGTCCCACAGAATCAAGATCGGAACTGAAGTGCTAGGCCTTTTTAATCATCATTTTGTGCTTTGTCAAAGCAGTGGGACAAATAATTGATATTTTGTAGGATATTTTTAAGAAACCAAGGGAAGCCATCCCTATAAAGATGAGTTCTGAGACCTAGTCTTGAAATATTAAAGATCGTGAAAATCATGCAATCAGCAATTAATCATGGAAGGAACAACAGCCTCTCACCATCTGTTGTAGTTAATTTGGCCAACTTAACACATCTGAGATAAAGCAGTTTTGCCAACACAGACTGTGTTTCTGATTTTCTAAACTTACACTGCCTCTGACCTTTATGATTAAAATCTAATTAAAAATGCGGTTACTTTTAAAAGGTAGAGATGGTGTAATTGTCTCATCTGTTAAAGTTATGACTAATTGTTAACCTTCTTAACTGGCTGATTTGTTGCCACACTTTTCATTTCAACCTTTTTCAAAGCAAAGTCTGAAAAAGTTCAGATTGCAAAACAAACTCTGCTGGAAAAAGGAAAAAAGAAGTGCAATTCACTTTCATTGCATGATCAAAGCCATTTGAAAGGACTTCCACAGATTTGCGAGTCTAACCTTCTAGAAGGGTAAATAGCTGAATATTTAATTCAATTATCCAACTTTTCAATTTAAATTTATTACCCAAGAAATGCATTGAGTAACTGCTGTGTGCTTAGCACCTATCCTAGGCATGAGGGGATGTAAAATAATCATAAAGCATTGCCCATTTAATCTTTTTGAGAAAATAAAATTGTGAACACAAATAAATTAAATGATAGTAAAAGAGAGCTCTGCCTTCTTTCAGGAATATAACTCATTTGGAGATGGAAGAGGAACGTAATAGATTCAGATGACAATCTTGTAATCCCCTGAATACTACAAGGATTTTCCCAGTGTTCTATCTGGATGGTGTTAATAGTTGGCATTCTCTGCCAGGCTTAGAGGAACCCTTAACCATTATTAAATAAGTGTCTCTCTGCTATTACCTTGAATCCTAAAGTTGCCCATGTGAGAAACAGCCAGCACAGAAATTCCAACAGTCCACACTTGGGTCTTAAGACTTTTGATTTGGGGCTTCTGTGTGGACCCACCAAGTTCTCTGTCCATGGTCCTCAGTATAAATTTTGCATCTGTTTGGAGCATCCATTCCGGCCTCTTGTCAATCTCGGTTTCAATCTCAAGAGGATGACTCACTGTCACTTTGACCTGCTTCCCAGGGAGTCTCCAAGGTTGATTCCTTGCATGCCACATAACTGTCTTTGAAATTAGGTCATTGCAGATATGCTGTGCAAATTTGGTCAAACAGTTCACAGCCACACTCACGGAAAGCATTGACAAATGCGATTTTACTTACTAATTTTACTCATTCAAATAAAACATTGAAGAATGTTTGCATGAAAAGAATGTTGAATGAAAGCATATTTCAATGTGTTTGGCTTCCAAAAGAATTAGGTAATATCTTGTATTTTCCCCTCAAATAATGTTTTCCTTTTTTAAGTCAAAGTGCTTTCAGAAAAGATCTTAAGCAGAAGGTCAAAATAAAACATATCTTAGCATTATTTTGATGCCCTTTAAAATACCACCTACTCTGTCTCCAAACACTTGGTTCAGGGACTTTGTACATAGTACCCAATGTACCATGGTAGTATTCAGGGACTTGTACATAGTAACCAATGTACCAGGGTAGTAGTCTCCACAACTGCAGGATCTCTGGTGAGCCCTAACCACATATTCTCATTCATTCATATTCTCTCTCTCTCTCTCTCTCTTCATTGCATTAATTATTTTTTCTTTCCAGGTTACGGCCATTATCTCAGATTCTTCTCTCCAGTATCAAAAATAAGTTAAGAATGTCAAAAGATTTTGGTGAGTGGTTCTTTTTTTTTTTTTTCTTGTTTCACCATTCTAAATGCAAGTCCTTATAAGATATTTCAGGATTAAATGTTCCAAAGCCAAGATCCCTGCCTAACCCCACTTCTTCCCTCCAATAAATGGAAAAGTCAAGGGAGAAAACCAACACTTCAATAATATCTGTGATCTGACAGAGAACTTTATGTTTTAATTGTCCATCGGTCCTAAAATGTTCAAGGTATGTTTTAGGTGTATGGAAGAATGCCCATTTTATGAGGCAGCACCCACCACAACCACTCCCCAGCTTACACACTGAAGCCCTTCACAAAGACACTTTGTAGCAAGAAAGTATTTTAAACAGGGCCTTGCTTCTTTGATTTGATTTAAGCTATAGTTACCTCTTGCCTTCCCCATACCCTTCTTTTCCACCATCCAGCTACAGCCAGCTATAAACTGTCCTATTTCTCTTCATGCCTAGGATAGCATAGCCCAAGTATGACCATTCACCATTCCATTCTTTTTTTTTTTTTTTTTTTGAGACAGAGCCTCAAGCTATCACCCTGGATAGAGTGCCGTGGCATCACAGCTCACAACAACCTCCAACTTCTGGGCTCAAGCAAGTCTCTTGCCTCCGCCTCCCAAGTAGCTGGGACTACAAGCGCCCACCACAACGCCCAGCCATTTTTTGGTTGCAGCCATCATTGTTGTTTGGCGGGCCCGGGCTGGATTCGAACCCGCCAGCTCAGGTGTACGTGGCTGGCGCCTTAGCCCGTTACCATTCCATTCTTCTGCAAGTTGACTCATCTCTCTGCAGCCACTGGGTAAGACATGGGTCAAGGGAAGTGTTTTATAAGTCAGTGAACATTGTCTTTTGCTTTTTTAAGGATTATTCTGAGGTATCTCATGTACCTCAATCCAGTTATGCTATGCTATCTGAGACTTTTTTCCTCTCCGAACCAAAACTAATTTGAGTCTTTCAAAAGGAACACAGGTTTTGCTGGGGAAAAAAAAAAAAAAAAAAAAACCTCTAGGGTCCCAAGAATGGGTAAACATTCCAGAGAGTTCTTATGTTTTTCCCCAACAGGTCTGCCCATCCCTACAAATTGCATTCTTGTTAGAATAGTCTCACAATGAGTCACAACAACAAAGAAAACAGAGGGCTTCTCAACGTGACACAGGAAGAATTTTTTTATTTGAATTTGCATGTTGTTTATCTTTTTAAGGAACTGGAAGAAAGGGGTTTCACTCTCATTGAGTATATCCAGTCATGAGTTCTTTGCTGTTTGCTCAATTCCCTCTCAGCAGTGAACATTTGGGAGGGGGAACTATGACTCAATTTTCCTTCCTTTCATCTCCCTTTTTCTTTCATCCATCTTTCCCAACATGCCATGAGTAGATTCTCTGCCAGTGTTGATTCCAAATTTCAGATCTAACCACATCACTCCACTGATCCCTCCCCATCTTGGGCGGTACAACTTTCCACCCCTTCAGAATTCTTTACAACCATTCCTCACTTCCTGCTCGTATCACAGCCTCAATTCCATGCACTTCCCTTGCACAGTCCTGCCTCAGTTAACCTTCTCTCTGTGTCCTTTCTCTCTTCTTGCCTAAAATAATATTTTTCTAAAATGTCTCATTCCTTTCCCCTTCAGTAGTTGATCTTCACGTCTATAAATAACTATTCTCAATTTCATTTAGAGTCAGAGTTTCAACACTTTTTGCCTTCAATTATTATATTTTGCACATTATTCAACATTTCTGTCCTGGTGCATAATACTGCCTGTCATAGGTAGGCTTCCGATAATTCTTTAATTAATATATAAGTAAATTGCATTTGTCCTTGTTACTGACAATTTCACTAACAATTCTCTTTTCTTGGATCAAGAGTAAGGAAAACTGTGCTCACTTCAGGGGCATATACACTAAAATTAGAACGATGCAGAGATGATTAGCACGGCCCTGGTGCAAGGCTGACACGCAGATTCACGGAAGGCTCCACACTTTTATCAGATGTACTATATACACAAAGGAAAGAGAAAGAGATGATAAACCAAGGCAGAGGCAATTTTCCTGATACTTTCTTTGTCTCTCTAATGTCCGTTTTGTGTTCCTATTCTGATAATTGTGCTATTAGGAAGAAGATACAACTTATTGAATTATATATTAAAAGCAGGTAGAACCCGGGCGGCACCTGTGGCTCAAGGAGTAGAGTGCTGGCCCCATATACCGGGAGTTGAGGGTTCAAGTCCGGCCCCGGCCAAAAACTACAAAAAAAAGGGGGGGGGGGGTAGTTTAAAAAGTAAGTAGAACCAATTTCTTTAACTAGTTAAGTATTAACATATGTAATTATATAACTTAACCTATATCATTAAAAATAGCTTAATGTAGTCATTTAAAAATACCTGAATACTTTGTTATCATGATGAAATCATACAATCATTGTTTCTATAATGTTGACGGCTATATTTTTTGTTTTGCTTTGTGATTATAGGGGAATATTATTGGTTTTTTTAAATGGATATCCCAATGATTTTCTTCTTGTTAGAATAGTCTCCAAGTGAGTCACAACAACCAAGAAAACGGAAGGTTTCTCTGTTTTCCCAATGATTTCTGAAAAGAAAAAAGCATCATGTTATCGTAAAAAAAACCAAAAAAAGGTAAGGAAAACTCTGTAAGTTGTGGTCTGGCTCTGCTGCCAAGGTCAGTGAATGATGGACACGTCTGTCGTAGGGAGGAGCTGCCCTGTCGCACAGCCCAGGGGAGCAGAGGAGGGGAGTCCTAGAGCTGGTGAGATGTGGGCGGGAGGTACCAAATGGAGAAGCAGGAGGGGAGGATGAAACCAACGTGGCTGGAAAATGACTCAGTCTGAAATCACTACAATTCGCATTTCCATTTCAGCCATGTTATCTGCCCCAGAGTTGCAAGATGAAGCTGAAGACGATTCCAACGTGTAGGAAATCCTGGTGAGATATCAGACATAGAGATCCCATGACAGGGATAGAGAGACAACTGCCCCAGGGGGAAGTTCCAGGTCACCCGAAAGAGAAAACTTAAAGAATCTGCATAGGTTTTGTTGGGGTGGGTGGATCAGAACTGACATTTGTTTAAATACTTCTTGAGTCAGTGTGGGTCAGGGATATAGGGTGAGACTGGCTCTCTGTACAAGTAAATTAGCAAGTTCAGCTTTGAAACTTAGAAACCCCAGGGGGAGGAAAAGTGAGAACAACATAGATAGTAACTTTGATTAATGGGTCATTTTATTCCTGTGCTTCCACTTCTTAATTTGCAAAATGGAGAGAATAGTATCTGCACCTTTGGCCCAGTTGGACTGTTTTGAAGTTCAAGATAGAAAAATATCAAGAAACACTGAAAGCCAAAGGATGAATTTGTGTTGTTATTATTTTCGCTATTTGGAATTGAAAGTTTCCATTCAATACAGTCTAGAAGTTAACACACAGCTGTACGTGGTTGTTTAAAACCGAGAACAATGCCCAAGTTAATGGACCTTCGCCAAACAACAATGACGGCTGCAACCAAAAAATGGCCAGGTGTTGTGGCGGTCGCCTGTAGTCCAGCTACTTGGGAGGCGGAGGCAGGAGACTCGCTTGGGCCCAGGAACTGGAGGTTGCTGTGAGCTGGGATGCCACGGCACTCTGTCCAGGGTGACAGCTTGAGGCTCTGTCTCAAAAAAAAAAAGTTATCATCTGGAGATTAGGCTAGCATGCTTAAGACTTCTGTAACATTTGTTGAATATCTCCCGTGTGCCAGGCAGACTGCTAAGAGCCTTGCCTCATTCTTGCAAAAACTTTTCTCTTGAAAACTTCTTTTCAAGATGGAAAGATTGATCGGTTTACCCAAGGTCACACTGGTTATTTTATTTCAGGTCTGTCAGATTTCAAAGATAATACTGTTACAAGTAACGCATTCCCTTTCAAAACTTCATTATTTTTTCTTCATAATTGTTGGGGATTCATTGAGGGTGCAAAGAACCAGGTTACACTGATTGCATCTGTTAGGTAAAGTCTCTCTCATAATTTAACTTCATTATTTTAACAAGGGACATTTTAAAAGAAATTCTATGCAGAAAACAATATTAAAAAATGATGCTAATCTTCTGAATGAGAGGTGAATGGGATACAGAGATCCCGCCCACTTATCTTCTCCCCAGATACTGCATCCCCAGAGACCCTGACAATTTCCCATTGGTGTTTTTAGAAAATAACTAGGAAATATCTATTTCACTATGGCTCCCTTCCCACTTTGCAATGTAATCTCCCTACTAGGTTTGAGGGACTCATTTCCATTTGAGAAATGGACTCTCCTCCATTTGCAAGATGAGAGTACTATGATTTAAGGAGCAGAAATGCTATTCAGCCAGCACTGTGACAATCTTTTCAAAAATAAACATGCTCCTTTTTACATCAGCTGTGATGATATTCGTGGGTCCCTCAAGAGGCATTATCTTAGTACCTGTCATAGACGAAGTACACAATGAGGCTGATCATTGCTCCCCATTATTTCATATAAAATCAGTGAAAAAGAAAAAAACACTGGTGGGCAATAGTGCTAGACTGGCCATTCAAGGCCTGGCTGCCGTCTGTAATTCTAGGAAAATAACCACCCTATGAAGCCCCAGTTTTCTCATTTGTGGAAAGCACATTGTTGAATCAGGTATTCTCCAAGGATTGCTAATTTCTAGAGGCCTCTCAATCCGTGGGGAACCTTTACATCTTCATTTGTCTGCACTCCCCGCAATAATCACCTGTCCTAGGCAGACTACACTAATGCCTAGACAGTTTTTATTCCTTCTTCTGTCTATTCTCTGAAATACAGGATCCTACCTAGTGGTATATTGGAAAACACTTAACAATAGTCCACCCGTGTTTCCCAATTACTCTCACCATAGCCAATGTCTAGCTAATAATATGAGGACAACTGAAGGTAAAGTGCCACACTGTTATATAATATTTCCTCCACATAGGCACAATAGATGTAAATAAACTCAAGTGACAAGTTTTGAGCACTTCTTATGTCCTTTAATATCACTTATGTAACTTTGTATAATTTGACTTTAAGTAAAACTTCTCTCTCTCTCCTTATTTTTCTCTTTCTTTCCTCTGAGTTCATTTGGGCAATCTAAGACAAGCCTGAACTGAAGCCTAGCTCTCACATACAACAATAATATAAAATCAGAAATATTAGTAAAGTCACTCGTAGGGGAAAGAAATTATATCACCAGCTAGAGCTGCAGCTTTAATTCTAGCTTGGTTTTAAAGCTCCATGATGCACAATGATTCGACCAAAAAGAAAAATTGATTTGAGCCCAGAAATCCCGCTGTAAAAAGATTGGCTGCACCTGTGTTAGTTCTGTTACATTAAAATAAAACTAAGACAACAAAAATGAGAATTGGGGGCATTTCTGCAGTCCTGGTCATTTTCTAATGATTTATGCAGCTGCTCCCTGAATAGGGCAAGTTTATCCTAGGAGGCAAATGTTAAGAATCAAGAAATGAAGAAATGTGGGGGTAGTGATAAAAGCATGATTTTTGAGATCTTGTTAACTTTTTGGCTTTTTGTCATTTTTGACTCCATATGGTACCTGCTTACTCAAAGTTAAGTAAGTGGATGGCACATGAACCTATGTAGATGAAAACCAGGCTACAATGGACAGGGCAAGTATTCACAATGATATCCTGACTCTTATTAAAGTAAAACGTGGCAGAAAATAAATAATTTTAAGAAAATAATCACCGTTACCTCATTTTCTGTCACTCTGCATGATTGAAACTGATCATGGAATTTCACCCGAGGAACATGACAATCATTTGTTGTATTTTCTTTCTATTACTGCCCACATAGGCAGCAGGTTATCAAAGAATCGCAGTACAGTTTGAACAAAAGGTAACGCTTTGGGGGTTCCTCCCAGTTCACATTTAAAACGAAACATGCTAGTTCTGGCCAAATGAACAATTGCTCACAGCCAAGTCAAATGCTTAAAGCATACACATTAGGTAAGGAACTACCAAGCTAGGAATAAATGATAATTATGTAAAATTTTAAAAAGCCTTACATGGTAACAATTCCATGGGAAATGTACTCTGACTCTTAGAACGTGAAGCAAAGCTTGTTCATTTATTTTAATAAACTTCCTAAGGCTTCTGTGGGCACAGCAGAACTAAACTATCGCTCAGAACTAAACTTCCGAGCAATAGTTTAGTTGCACTGCATTTTAGGAAAGGTGGTACGATGCGTGGATGTGGGACCTTCCCAGTGTGTGCATTTCCCCAGGAGAAGAACAGATGCACATGTGGTGTGAGCACATCCTAGGGGCTTAATATTCTTAAGCAAAATGGAATTTGACAATAGGAAAAACTCTGCTGAAGAAAAGATAAAAGTTGTTCTTAGAATGTAAAATAACAGTCAATCCCAGTACTATGACTTTTTGAGATTTGGATAAAGGAAAATGTGTAAAAGAATAGCATTAAGACAGATTAAGAAGGAAGCAGATTTTTAACAGTCAGAAAGGGGATTTGGAGTCAGTCTGACTTGGATTCAAATCACCAGCACTGTCAATTACTAATTGGGTATTTGACTAAATTCTTTCCCTCACCTTCTTCATCTACCAAATAGGAGTTTAATATCACCTACATCACAGGACTATTATGAGGAATCATTGCAATAATAATTGTGAACTCCCAAGGACTGGGTCTCTAGGAGGCGACCCAGAAATTATATAACAATTTCTCACTTGGAATTTGTGCAGAGCCCATGGGTGTGATGCAGCCGCCCTGGAATTAGATTGAAAAATACTTGAGCTCGATTGTATACAGTACTGTGTCATTCTGTAAAGAATGGGATAGTTGAAAGTGGTTGAAAGCAATAGTCTGGAACTAAAAATGGAAAGATTGGGCAAGATATTAAAAACAAACCAACCACAATAACCTCCCAAGTCGTAACAAGAATTGGGCAATAGAAGGGCAGCCTGAGTCACCAACAGAGAGGATTCGATGGTAGGTTAGTAGATGAAACCATTCTGGAATGACTGCTGATGAAGATTTCTTGAGGTTGATGATATGAAATGGTTTTTTCCAATCCCAAGCTGGTTTATTTTTATCTTCCTCGTGAAACGTAAAATAATTCACATGACAATTTGATTGAGACCTTATGGGTACCATTTCCATTGTGCAAGACAGGAACAGTTAGGGCAGAAAGCCTTTGCCAAATGGTAACAGAAAATGACTGTGTGAGTGAGAATCAAACAGAATGTTGAGCAACAATGTAGTGAATTTGGGAGAGGAGGCCACCAAGATAGATAATCTGAATCAAAATGTTTCATTGTCATCATTAGAATTTCTTTTCACTTGTGTCATTCATAAACATAATTAGGGAGAAAGTAATAAAGGCCTAAAAGACAAGACCTTAGATCAATGCCCCCTGGTCTGTATTGTGGGATTAACCTTCAGCAAGTATCTATATGTAATGAACAAACCTATAGGTAGCTCTCTGAAGCCCCCAAAGCTTAGCTATTTTCATAGCAATTCTCCCAAGTCTGTGGGAAATAGCATAAGTTTATATATTTGGCTTAGAGTTCACCAGCTGTGTGTCCTCCAGAATTACTACTTGGTATCGGCAGCAATCTAGATGAGATTTTAAATTTTCTAAAAAGTCTAAAGGCCAGTGTAGACCCAGTTTTTGACAATCTGTTCCTAATTTTGCTTCACCCTTTGAGTATTGTTAAAGAGTTTTATAAAAGGATATTGCCATTTCAGTGCTGGCAAGCTCAGACAATTTAAGTCTCAAATGTATGGTAGAGAGTGAGAATAATTAGAGTTATGAAAAATCAATCCCTCCCATCAATTTCCAGGTACAGTCTGTACCATTGTTGGACAATTTCATAATCTCATTTGTGCATCTGTGTTTATTTAATGCTTGAGTGTACTTGAATTTGCTTTTACAAATGGCCATCTATAAATCCCTGTCCATTAGGTAGCCTGGACTTTCATAATGGGATCCAAAGACCTAATGAAAAGAACATTTTGGTAACAATGCTCTGTTTATAGAGAGCATCACCTCCCACCCACCCACAAAGAGCTCAAAGTACTTTTCATTAAAACATTACAGCATGTCTGTGAGGTAGGTTGGAGGTTGGAAGCAGAGGCTCTACATTTTACAGATGAGCAGCTAAGCCTCCAGCCAACATGACAAAGCCCCTGGAAGACAGAACTGAAACTTTTAAGCCAACATAGCTTACTTGAACTTCACACAGTCACTTAATAGTGCACAAGCCAAATAAAATCTGAGTTTAGATCAACTGCAGGGAAATGAACACTTAACCTGCAGAATGTGTTTACAATTCATTTCTATTAACTTCCCTTCTCAGGTAGATGTTTTCAATGCTACTCTAATAACAACAAGATTACAGAATCCCTATTTACCTCTCCAAAACAGGGAAATACCTTCGTATATGGTAAGAAGATACGACCTGATAAATTAGTCACAACTACGTGAAAACACATAATTCTCAAATGCTCATTTTCAGAGATTTGTTACCAAGATATAGTTTATAAAAAATTAGATAATACTCACCGTATGTATGCAAACGTGTGGAAGAAAGTATTCTTAAATATAAAAAGATAAAGAAGGAAAATACTCTGTTTGACATAAGAAACATTTTTTTGAGTAATGGAATGAAAGTCTCTAGAATAAAATACTATGAAAAGTTATAGGCAAATCTGCTCTTGATATTTGCAGGGTCTAGAGCAATAGTACAAATGAAGCTTGATTTTAATGTTCTACCCCCAACATTGACAAACAGACCTCCATAACGACCAGATAAGAAATGTGTAAAGTGTGTGGCGCCTGTTGCTCAAAGGAGTAGGGCGCCGGCCCCATATACAGGAGGTGGCGGGTTCAAACTCAGCCTTGGCCAAAAACTGCAAAAAAAAAAAAAAGAAAGAAATGTGTAAAGTATGGTTGTCATAAAACTCGGAATTGACCAAATATCTAAGAAGATGGAGCAGTAACTAAAGTATAATATGTAATTGTATTTGAAATATGTAAATTTGGGTATATTTTCCTTTAGAAAGGAAATTATTGTAACATATGAAACATGAGTTGCTTTTAATAGTTACTTTTATTCTAAGGATTTGAAATTAAACATTAAAATATAATAATAGCACTAAAATATTTCTCAAAAAATAACATTATTTGTAATTTTAGCATTTGGGATCTATCCAGTCCGTATTATAAACAATCAACACCACACATTATGCAAGTTATGTATATATGTACAAATTTAGAATATGGATCGCTTAATATTGTAACATATTCTTCAGTTTACAAGTCCTGTAATAATTTGTGTGTTCCTCTGGAATTGTAACTAAAACCATGAAAAGAAACAAGAACATGAATTTTTGACACTATTGGTAAACAATATTCTGTTTTGCAAGACTCTGTTGTGTTCAAACTACATAAAAATCTATTATTTTACAAGTTCAGTGATTTATCTCTTTTCTAAGTTGAGCCCAAATTCTGCTGCCCAAATTTTTCCTTTCTGAAGCTGGTTCCATCTTTAATATCAACAGAGGCGTAATGCCCAAAACTTCTGAATCACACCCCTGCTGGCCTTTGGACTCAGTTTTGTTTATTTGTTTAGTGTTGTTTTTCATTTGTTTGTTTTGTTTTAAGGACATACAACAAGAACAATGAAAGAATTTTCTCTGAAGCTTGAACAATGTTTGTTAGAAGAGTGTATGTTTAGAATTATTGGTCACCAAGTGCTAAATCCCAAATGCTAAAGAATTATTTGTTTTCTCTTATAAATTTTGTGTGTGTGTGTGTGTGTGTGTGTGTGTGTGTGTGTGTGTTGTGTAGTGTATGGCCTCTAAATTTTAAAGCCCAGAAGAAAACTTTTATCGGGGTCTAAGGATATTACTTTTTATGAGGTCTGAGAATCCATAATACTTCCAAGAAGATTTTTAGAAAGCCATAAGTGATTTATCTGAGAGTGTTTGTGGGGCAAAGAGAGAGGAGAATGCCCACATCTTCAGACTGTTTGGTTTTCTACTTAAAATTAAATATATGGGTAATACATCTCAGTTCTATCAACCAGATTGTAGAACCAAAATATTTGCATATAATTCACATAAAGATATTTGTAAGTCTTTCACAAATGATGTGGTGAGGTGTTCGAATTTAATAGCTGCAAGAGAAAGATTTCTCTTTCTTTTGTTTTCAGTAGTAAAACCAGACCCTGAGATACCAATGTCTGTGTAAGTCCAAAGCCCTCCACACAGCCACTAAACGAACAGGCAGGGCAGGCAAAATCTTCCACAGCTCATGTCTCTGACGTAACTAGAAAACAGAAATACTACTGACTTTGAGTATCATATAAATGGGTAAATATTCATTGAACTGGCAGGGAAAAGATCAAGGCCATGGCAGAGGGAAGAGTCAGGTGGGTACTAAGTGAAAAAGAGGAAAGTGGGACAGGGATCAGGTGGTGGAAGAATCCTGACAACATCACTCGCAGAGACAGAGCAACCCATCCCAAGCGGGAGAACACAGAGAACAGGTCTGACACCTGAGGAATCAAAATTCTAGCCCACGAGCTTCAAAAAGAAGAGGGCTCAAAAGTGCATAGGACCAGAGATGGCCCTGCTCAATAGGAAGCTCTTCTGGGGGACAGGGGGGTAAAAACAAAGAATCTCAATAAGAAGGTCAGAGAAGGGAGCAAGTGCTGGGAATCTGGGCTAATGACAAGCGTCAAATGGAATAACATACTATTTCGGTAGAATGAATTATCAGGTGGGTTCTAAATGATTGAGTACTGAAGACATTCCAGATGATACAAAAGCATATAAGCACCTAGGGTTGTTCTTACCTGTTGAATGTCTAGCACACCCAGCGCTGTGATGTTAAAGAGTAGTCCTACTTTATTTTCTCCTTTTACCCACAACTTTTGTGATATTAGACACTCAATAGATTTCCTAAATTGAGATAAAATTGAAACCCTTATGCAATATTGATTGTCACCTCCAATCAAAGAGACAGCATATATAAAGGAACCCATGTATAATTCTTTGGTTCTTTTTGTGTGTGTGAGAGAGAGAGAATAGTGTCACTGAGATGGAAGATAAGCAATATCCTTAACGTTACAGAGCAAATGATGTGATAGTTACGTGTTTGGACAAGGTGATCTGCTACCTTATGAGCCAAATCACCATTTTCCATGATGATGACCTCAGAATTCTGCTGATAAAGAGAATAAAACACTTTGAAATGAAGTTCTTTCCCTCTTAGGAAAAAGAAATCTGCTTCCGAATCTTGCCAACTCAATGCAGATCCAAAATCAAAGAGAAGAAAACCCAATGTACTTGGAGTATTTTTAAAAAGACATGTCTACTTATTTCTACCCACCCCCTTTGTTCCAAAAGCAAACTCAACTGAAAAATCATGAGAACAAAAATCACTGCCAGGTTACACAAATTGCTTCTAGATCCACATATTGCCTAGAATACACATATTGACTAGAATTCTGCCTTCTTTTAACAGATGTTTAACTCCTAGGAAGTTTTATTTTGTAAAGTGATTTCAATGAAGCTTCCTTTTATATACATATCACCTTTGAGTCAGCTGTTCGATGAGCCATTACTGGAACTTATTGGTGCTTTCATCACTCAGATTGAAATAGGGAGAATCTTCTGTAGACTCATTTGAGAGAATGATGGGAAAAGCCTTCTTTTGGCCTCTTTCTTCCTCATCCACCAGTTCAAGACAAAGCATCCTTCATCACACAGGCTTCCTGGTTCACGGTAATGACAACTTGTCAAATTCATCATGGGTCAGAATAAAGATAAGGGTGATTTGCTCTTGCTTAATGTCTGAGACATGAGAAAAATAGCAGTAATTCATCGTGGAAAGAATTTGACATAGACTGAAAAAGACACGTTCTTAATTGTGAGATTTGGAGAGTGTGAATGGATCCAGGATAAAATGCAAAATTTTCTTCCTCAGTTCCATTAGTGAAGGAAGAGATCATTCACTCATAAAAAGAATGAAATCGTGTCATTTGCAGTAACATGGATGGAACTGGGGGAAATTATGTTAGTAAAATAAGCCAGACACATAAAGACAGGTATCACAGATATCACTCATATGTAAGAGCTGAAAAAATTGGTCTCATAGAGGTAGTGGGTAAGAAGGTGATTACCAGAGACTGGGAAGGGCAGGAGGGAGTGGAAGATGAAGAGAGATTGATTAATGGATACAAAATTACAGTTAGATAGAAGAAACAAGTTCTAATGTTTGCTAGCACAGTAGCGTAGCTATAGTTAGCAGTATTCTTTTGAATATTTCAAAACTAGAAAAAAAGATTTGGAATGTTCTTAATACAAAGAAATGATAAATGTTTGAGGTCATGGATATCAGAATTACCCAGATTTGATGGATCAGTGCACATTATATGTGTGTCTCCAAATATCAAATGCATCCAACTATGATGTATCAATAAAATATTAAATTGAAAAGGGAAAAAAACATAAAAGAAATGATGATAATAATCATAAAATGAATATCTAGTATGCATTGCTAAATAATTTTTATGTGTACCATCTCATTTAGTTATTATAATGTTCACAAGATTAATATTATTATTTTGCAAATTTATAGACAAGAAAGTTACAGTTCAGGAAAGTAAGACTTGTCCAGAATTAGAGCTGAGAGAGAGGGACCAAGACAGTGATTAGCAGTAGCCTGAACATACTGCTGTCACAGAGAGAATCAAAAGTGGTGAGTAGATCCTTTCGGATCAGGTGTCTAGGAGAGAGCACTGGGAACCAACAGAAAGAGGACCTGAGATATCTTGAAGTGAAGGAGAGAGAAGCGGATGGATCAGAGGTCACAGCAGAAGGTGTCTGCAGTGGGAAAGAGATGGAAGAGAGAACCCCAGGGCTAACACTCCCCATGCACCAGTGCACATTGCAATCAGAGCTACAGGAGGGCCCCTCCACCACACCAGGGCTCTGGACTGGCCCAGGGCACTGCCTGGAGACTGTGCAGCATCAGTGCTTCCAAGAGAAGTCACAGAGGGCTCCTGCTGGCTCTTGAATTGTGAATGCTGTGGCTGGTTCTATTTTGAGTCCGAGCCCCAGGGCACTGTGTCAACCCAGGGGTCAGATAAATTACTGTCACCTCCACATCACTGCTGGCAGGCCAGAGAGGAAATGAAAAGGCTAAGTGCTCTCACATGCCCCAGGGGCAGATGTCACTATCTCCCACTGCTGCAGGGAACTTGAACAGAGCATGTGGCCCCCATACTTGCCACCACTGCTAGGATACTAGATTAGCTACCAGCACTTCCTGGGTGATGCCACCGCTGAGAGACCTGGGTGGGCTGAATTGTCACCATGCACCAACTAACCACCACATGCTGGCCTTCTGCTGTGTGTCCTGCACACTGACCACTCAGAACAATCACAGGGGAATGGGGAGCTGCAGGAGAGCAGCCATGTTAAGGGCTCACAGTGCATCTGCTTCTCTGCTCCCCGGTCAATCTCCGGGAATAGGACTAGGGACCTCTCCCTCTCCTCACGGACCAACAGAGTTCCCAGCAGCAGAGAACAGGTGTTCTGCAAAGCTATTTGTTTTGAACTGAGCTAAGAGGTTCCAGATGAAACAGAACCGGCATAAGAACTCTTGGCAACATGAGAAAACAGGCTGTTTTGACACACCCAAAAGATCACACTAGACCTTTTTAGCAGTGGACTCCAACCAAAATAAAATTGTTGAAAACTCAGATATGGAATTCAGAGTATGGATCACAAAAGTAAGATCAATGGGATTAATGAGAAAGTTGAAAACCAGCACAAAGAAAAAATAATTCAGGACAGGAATTAAAAGTTTACTAAAAAGATAGGTAATTTAAGAAAAAAGAACAGAACTTCCTTTTTGCCATTTTTTAAAAATTTCAGGATATTATGGGGGCATACCAGTTTTATTTACATAATTTGCTTTTGTACAAGATAAATGTGTACACTTGACCCAGAAAATATGCATTGTACCCTTTAGGTGTGAATTGACCTACTCCCTTCTCCCCCTGCTTAATTTCTGGTGAGTTTTTACTTCCATATTGATAATATAATTGCTGGAAATGAAAGAGTTGTTAAGGGACTACAGTACTTTTCAAAATACAGTGAAAATTTGTAACAACAAAAGCAAAAAAGAAGAAAGAAACCCAGTGATAGACTGAGGAAAGAAATCACAGAGGTCACCAACAAAAGTAAAATCATCCCATACTCATGGATTGGAAGAATCAGCATGGTCAAAATGTCCATAATGTCCAAAGCGGTTTATAGATTCAGTACAATTTCTATCAAAATACTAATGTCATTTTTTGTAGCTCTAGGAAAAAAAAAAAAACTTCATAAAGAACTAAAAAAAAAGAAAAACTCAAATGGCCAAAGCAATCCTAAGCCAAAGAAACAAATCTGAGGGCATTGCATTACCTGAATTTAAATTACCCTAAAATGCCATGACAACCAAAATAGCATGATACTGGTATTAAAGTAGACACATAGATCAATGACAAAGAGGAGAGAATTCAGAAATAAAACCGTATAGCTACAACCAATTGATTTAAAAAAAAAAAAAAAAGGAGAATAAAACCATACACTGGGGAAAGGTCACCTTATTTAATAAATACAGCTGGGAAAACTGGACATACAAAAGAGTTAAACTGTATCCATTTCTCTCACCATATACAAAAATTCACTCAAGGAAGATCAAAAGCTTAAATGTAAAACCTAAAACCATAGAAATCCTAAAAGAAAATGTAGGAAAAACTATCTGAACATTGACCTAGGCAAAGAATATATGACTAAGACTCCAAAAGCAAATACAACCGAAACAAAAAAATTTAAATGAGATCTAATTAAACAAAAAAAGTTTCTGCAAGGCTGAGGATATAATCAGTACAGTAAACAGACAACCTATAGAACGGGAAAAAATATTTGCAAACTGTACATCCAACCACAAAAAGCTAATGCCCAGAATCTACAAAGAACTCAAACAAGTCAGCAACAAAAAACCAAACAAATAAACAAACAAAAAAACCCAAATAACCTTATCAAATAGTGGGTGGAAAACATAAACAAATTTTTTTCAAAAGAAGATGGCCAAATGGCCACAAATATATGAAAATATGCTCAATGTCAGTAATTATCAGGAAAATGTACATTAAAACCACAATGAGATGGCTCAGTGCTTGTAGCTCAAGCGACTAAGGTGCCAGCCACATACACTAGAGCTGGCGGGTTTGAATCCAGCCCAGGGCTACCAAACAACAATGACAACTACAACCAAAAAATAGCTGGGCGTTGTGGCGGGCACCTCTAGTCCCAGCTACTTGGGAGGCTGAGGCTAGAGAATGGCGTAAGCCCAGGGGAGGTTGGAGGTTGGAGGTTGCTATGAGCTGTGATGCCATGACACTTTCCCAGGGCAACAGCTTGAGGCTCTGTCTTAAAAATAATAATAATAATAATAAACACAATGAAATATCTTCTTACCCCAGACAGAATGGCTAGTTATTAAAATGTCAAAAATGACAAATGTTGGCACAGATGCAGGGAAAAGAGAATCTTTGTCCATTATTGGTGGAAGTGTAAATTAATATAACTTCTATGGAAAGGAGTATGTAGATTTCTCAAAGAAATAAAAATAGAACTACCATCCAATCCAGTAACCGCACAACTGGGTATCTACCCAAAGGAAAATAAACCAATAAATCAAAAAGATACCTGCATTCATATGTTCACGGTAGCACTATTCACAATAGCAAAGATATGGAATCCAATCTAAGTTTCCATCAACAGGTGATTGGGTCCAAAAGGTGATATCTATACATAATCGAATACTATGCAGCCTTTAAAAAGAATGATATCATGTCTTTTGCAAAAACAAGGATGAAACTGGAAGACAGTAAGTATAAAACCTGATAAATGTAAAATCTGTACACATGAATGTAGAGAGAGAAATAATAGACAATGGAGACTAGGGAGGGTGTTACAGGTAATGAATGTTGAGAAACTACCTAATGGGCACAATGTTCATTATTCAGGTAATGGGTACCATAAAAGCCCTGACTTTACACAATCTATGCATGTAAAAAATTGTACTTGTACTCATAAATGTATACAAATATTAAAAATTAATAACTAATATTACAGGTACTCAGTAAACCACAATGTTTATATAGTTATTTATAAGGTTTATAATATTACATAAGCACATTTGAAAGTTCTTGGTTATCATATCATGATGACAAAAATCAAGTTACTCAAGTCCTTATCACTCCATTTTGGAACAGACACGTGGCCAAAGCTTCATATTGACTAGATACATGGCTTGAGAAAAAAAAATATGTTTCAAACTCTCTACAACTCTTCTTTCTGTGTCAATGAGAATGTGAATGTTGGGATAAAGGTTTTTAAATTGATTGCCCATAGTACTGAGCCTAAGAATTTGTTAGTAGAGATGATTGCAGGAATTTCTTTGATTGTTTAAAAAAAACAAAAAAACAAAAAACAAGATCCCTAAACTATCTTATCTATAGTTCCTATGGTGTAAAATTCTTTCACTAAATATTGGGATGGGGATTTTTATAAAAGATGAAATGCATGGCTGTCATCCTTGACAAACATCAAGTCCACTGAAGGAAAGAGAATCCACACAAATGCAAAACTACTTCCCAGCACATATATCAAAAGATAAAAACCGAAGGATATATAGTATAAACATAGTATATTCAAGCTCATGAAGAAATGGAATAAGAAAGCTGAAGTCCTGTGTACATTGGATTTGAGGACATTTTCTAAATCTCTGGTTAAAAAACTTACCTAAAGACCTAGGCCAACCAAGACTTTCTGCTGGCCTTTTCCTCCATCTCTGAATCACGGGACGCTGAAGTTGTGAATTGAAATCTTCCTTACTAAATTTATGCATGGCATGTTTGACTACTGACCATTTCCCTCCTTTAAAAATTCTCTTCTTCTGTGAATTCTGTAACACCATTAATACACATTTAACTACCACCTTTCTGGAGATCTCTTTTTAGTATCTGCTCATCTTTCTCTGATTATTCCCTGAAAGTCGCTGTTCTTCAAGGTCCTACACTTGACAATTATCTCTTCTCATTCTACATGCTCTCTCTGAGAGAGTATCTTTCAACAAACATCAAAGCTTGTGACTCTAAATCTACAATCTCTCACTCAAACACTGTACCTGTATTCCTGTCTACTGGAAATGCCCAACTACAAGTTCCAACATATCCAATGGGAACTTGTCCAAGATGGAATACATCATTCACCATTTTTCCCAAAAATTGTCTTTCTATTTCAAATTTCATCTTTGACTCAGTCATCTAAGGCAGAAACTTAGGAGCTGTCTTAGATTTTTCTCTCTTCTTTGTTTCCGTAACTAACAACCAGCATGTGTTAAGCATTGTTACTATCATTTCCCTACCCTTCTCTCCCCAGATACTACTGATGCTTTAGTTAAAAACCTCATTGTTTCTTTTAAAATGCAATCAAAACTCTAAATGTTTTATTTTTTAATAATAATAACATAATATTCACACATATGTATTTATGAGGTACATATGATATTTTGTTACATAAATAGATAGTATATCTATCAGCATAGAAATCATAGGATTGTTATGTGCTGGGAACATTTCAAATACTATCTTTAAGATGCTTTGAAATATATGACATTGTATATTTACAATGATCATTCTACTCTGCTATTGAACATTAGAACTCATTTCTTCTATCTAACTATATGTTCATATACATTAACCAACTTCTCTTCACCCATCCACACACACCTATGCCTACTAGCCTCTGCTTACCATCATTCTACTTTTCACCTCCCAACATCAACAACAACAATCAACATTTTGAGCTCCCAACACATGAGTGAGAACATGCAATATTTGCAATATTAATCTTTATCTGGGTCTGGCTTATTTCCATTAGCATAATGACCTCCAATTCTACCCATGTTGCCACAAATGACATGACTTCATTCTTTTTTATGGCTAAATAGTACTCCACTGTCCACAATAAATCACATTTTCTTTATCCATTCATCTGTTGATGGAGTCTTAGGTTGATTCCATATTTGTACTTTTGTGAACATTGCTGCAATTAATGGCGCTGGGGTGGGGGGATGGGGAAACACAAAATCTTTTTAGGCTTACTTTGTTCTCTAGTCTCTCCTAAAATATCCCCTTTCATCATCATTCTCACATATTTTCCAGAATGATTTTTTGCAAATATGGCTAAGTCATCCCCTAGTTATTCCTATAGAGACTCCTTCCATAGTTCCAATTCATGCCCAGAATGAAGATCTACATTCCTTATAATAATATACAAGACCCTTTGTTATCTCACTGCTTCATCTATTTAGGCCTACTTTCTACCATATCCCCTTATTCATCTGACCTTCAGAGATACAAAACTACTAAAATTCTACAAGACTGTTCTGCACCTTCAATCTAAAATGTTTTTCCCACTTTCTCCCTCCTGCCTTAATTTACCCTGTCATTTACTTGGCTGATTTCAATTGTCTTTGAAGAGTCATCTCAGCTTCCACCTCCTCAGTGAAACTCTTCATAAAGAACTTTCTTCTTTGATTTTGAAGTATTTCTTCTTTTTCTATTGTCTATAAGATTTGGCATGATCTGTTTTTAAAATTATCTTTTACTTTTATTTATAAATATTAGTTGTCTGTTTTTTGAGACTTTGGGAAAAACAATAAGTAGAAGAAGTTAACTGATTACTTCATACTGAACTTCAGAGTCAAAGCATTCTATAATAGACATCCCTTACCTGACAATGTGAATGTTACTTTCTTTGCATTATTATGATTATCATTGCTTAATATTTAGATGTAGCAATTGTCTGATTTCTTTTCTGAATGTATTTATCTTTGTTCATTCCTTATGAGGTTTTTGTTTTTAGTCCTTATCTTAAACATTGTTATTGTTATTAAATTATAAGCCCTTTTAATTCTGTGAAGGCAAAAAGTGGAAACCTAATAAACACATGTATATGTAAAAAATAAAAATAAATAAAAATAAAAAAAGAAATATTATTCCTGAAGAATGAAGAACTTTCTTTGAATAAAGTCCCACTGCTAGCTATGAATTGCATGAGTCTTCAGTGGAATTTTCTATGATGATAAAAATGTTCTGACTTTTTCCTATCTAAAATGATGTCCCCTGGGTACATGTGGTTGTTGGATGCTTGAAATGTGACTATTGCAAGTAAAACATAATTTTAATTTTATTTAATTGTAATTGATTTACATTTACATTACCCCTTGTCTTAGATGCCACAGGTCTAAAGTTTTATTAGGTACTTGCAGCCCACATGCAGCCCCAAATACTTTCCCAAAAGTTTCAGCAACACATTCTTGGAGTAACATTTTTTTTCACTATTTGAGCCCCTCCATGACTTTCTGAATGAGCAGATAAAAATCTTTAAATCAGGAGCCTTTACGCCTTAGGGAAAACTTCCATCTGCTGACTTCTGTTGTTGTGATCTCAATTATAGATTCTTCCAGAGATTCAAAACACCTAGTCCCACATTCTTAAATTACTGCCCGTAAGTTGTGGTTTGGATTCACATTTTCATATCACTTTCAGTGGGTTGAAATCTTTTAAAATACTGTATGTCAGTTGGGAAGACTCAGGGACAGGCTACCTGGAGATTTGGTTACTGGATAAGACTGTACCTAGGCTCATGGAATACTGGCACACAAGAATCATCCATTCCCAATCGCTGAAGACAATAGGCTATCTTCAGGCCCATATGCAAGTTGCTGTCTCTGGGTTTCAGCTTCCTCACTTAAAAAAGGAGAAGATAGAATGACATTGCCTTTAAAGTTCCCCTACCTCTAATAAAACTTTACCAATAGTCAGGCTTTATTCCTATGACCATTTTAAGAAGCAGAAGTGAAACCAACAACTTACAGCAATCTAATCTTTGATAAACCAAACAAGAGCATTCACTGGGGGAAAGACTCCCTATTCAATAAAAGGTGCTGGGAGAATTGGATATCCATATGTAAAAGATTGAAACTGGATGTGCACCTTTCTCATCCACAAAAATTGATTCAAGATGGATAAAGGACTTAAATTTAAGGTATGAGACAATAAAAATTATCAAAGAGAATTGGAAAAACACTGGAAGATATTGGCCTGGGGAAAGACTTTATGAGGAAGACTGCCATGGCAATTGCAACAACTGCACCAATAAACAAATGGGACTTACTTAAACTGAAAAACTTCTGTACTGCCAACCAAAGCAAGTAGACAACCTACCTAATGGGAAAGGATATTTGTGCATTTTGAATCTGACAAAAGTTTAATTACCAGGATCTATACAGAACTTCAATTAATCTACAAGGAAAAAAACAACAGTCCCATACATCAATGGGGAAGAGAGATGAATAGAATCTTCTCTAAAGACGACAGACAAATGGCCAGTAAACACTGGAAAAAATGTTCATCATCCCTAAATATTAGAGAAATGCAAATTAAAACCACTCTGAGATACCATCTAACTCCAGTGAGAATGACCTATATCACAAAATCTCAAAATTGCCAATAGTGGCACGGATGTGGGGAGAACGGAACACTTCTACACTGCTGGCAGGACTGCAAACTAATACAGCCTTTTTGGAAGGAAGTATGGAGAAACCTCAAAGAACTCAACCTAGACTTCCCATTTGATACTGCAATCCCATTACTGGGCATCTATCCAGAAGGAAAAAAAAAAAAACTTTTATTATAAAGACACTTGTACAAGGCTGTTTATCGCAGCCCAATTTACAATTGCTAAAATGTGGAAACAGCCTAAATGTCCTTCAAACCAGGAGTGGATTGGTAAGCCATGGTATATGTATACCAGGGAATATTACTCGGCCATCAAAAACAATGGAGACTTTGCAGCATTTGTACTAACTTGGATGGAGGTGGAACACATTATGCTTAGTGAAAAATCACAGGAATGGAGAAGCATGACTCCTATGTATTCAACTTTGATTTGAGGACAATTAGTGACAATTAAT
>CAUYRH010110445.1:0-12900 GCA_963574655.1 Perodicticus potto
CATGGAATATTATGCAGCCTTAAAGAAAGATGGTGACTTTTCTTCTTTCATAGTTACATGGATGGAGCTGGATCAGGTTCTCCTTAGCAAAGTATCTCTAGAATGGAAGAAAAAGTATCCAATGTATACATCCCTAATATGATGCAAATTTATATCTTTATAGTGAAGGCTACAACCCATTTATTGCACGGGATGATGGGGAAAGGGGAGAGGGAAGGAAGGGGAGGGAGGATAAAGGGCAGGATCACACCAATGGTGTATATTTGAATGGTCAGGAGAAAACTTCTAAACACGGATCAAAAATGTTCTCACATAGTAATGAGAAAGTGTCTTGAATGTTATCGCAATCAGGTTGATGAAAATATCTCCAATTGTATCTGAAGCCCGCACACTATACCCCATGATTGAATTATTGTACACAGTGATGATTCAATAAAAAAAAAAAAAAAAATGACCTCACATTTGGCCAAAGGGGAAAATTTGAACTGACCTAGCTCATTCTGCTGACTAACAAAACTGTTGTTTAAAATGATCCTGCTGATAAATAGCACTTTGATTTCACGGAGTACTGGTTTAGATGGGAACCACTTAAACTCTTAAGTTCACACGCCTATAATCCTAGTACTCTGAGAAGCCAAGGTGGGAAAATTACCTGAACTCAGGAGTTCAAGACCAGCCTGAGCAAGAACAAGACCCCATCTGTAAAAATAGCCAGGCATTATGGTGAGCACCTGTAGTTCCAGCTACTCAGGAGGCTGAGGCAGGAGGATATCTTGAGCTCAAGAGTTTGAGGTTGCTGTGAGCTATGATGCCACAGCTCTCCACCCATGGTGACAGAGTGAGACTCTCAACAACAACAACAACTCTTAAATTCATGAGCACTGGCTGCCCTTGTTTGCTTTTTGGACAGTGAATGTGGACTCTCAATCCCACTTGGAGATGCACATTATTGGTTTTTCTCTGCAGAACCTTTGGCTGACATTTCCCCAAGACATATGCTTCCAGAGCAATAGAAATTTTCCAAGTTCATTTTCATGTTTACTTCAAGCGATTGTCAAAAAATGTCTCTTTCTTCTATTGTCTTTCTAACCTTAACACCCCAAACAACTTGAGTTTAAATCAATTTCATAAAACAGCAACCTGTTGGGAAGGAAATTGACTAGAAGTGCAGATAGAAAAAGCTTTTTGTTGTAAATTTTTTTGTTTAGATTGAGAAAGACAATTAAATTAAGAAAGTAAACATAATTAATCATATGATCTTTCTTAATCAACTCATTAGTTTGGAAGTTGTAATAGAGGTAAATAAAGTCTTGTGTTCTTTGCAAGATAGAAATGAGCATAGGATAACAGATGTATGTGTATTTTCATGATAGAGCTGAGGGAAAGCTGGAGGGATTTTAACAGATGCTTCTTCTGCTAGCATGATATGGATTATTATTCCTATTATCATTTACTCCTCCATTTGAGGAGAACAGGCAATACTGTCACAGTAGGAGAAAAAGAAAGGAAGCAATAAAAAAATCAATGTTCCTCCCCAGATGACAAGAATTTATCTTGCAAAGTTTGAAATACTATTCAGGTGGAGTGAAGAACAGAATGGCCCTGTCACTGTTCAAACAAGGCACTTCCTTGAGATCCTCATAAAGTAGTTAAGTTATTTTATAGAAGCCTCTATAGGTAATAGTTGAGTGCAAAATCCTTAAAGGCTTGGTAAAAATAATTTAAACTAATGTTTGTGCTTGATTAAGTCATTAATCTGCTGAAAATAAGATGATATAATGTAGTGCCAATTTCGCTGAAAAATACACTGTTATGATTAAGGAAAAAAGCTTTTGCCAAACATTTATTGAAAATAAATAATTAGAGGGAGGTAAACATTTGAAATGAATCTAGCTACTGGTTTCTATTTCCATCACATATTAATCCTCTTACTTCATATCTTTACAAGTGATGGATTAAAATAAAAGATGCTGAATAAGTATATATGTAAAAGAGCAGAAGAAAATGCTTTACTATTTGTGGAAGGCTGTAATGACATCATTTTGAGATCATTTGTGCTTTGTGACATTATTATGTAGTACTCATCCAAAGGATTCAGAAATTAGTGTAATTCGGTTAAACTGTGGAAATAAGTGAAGGCCAAACAGAGGCAAACAAACCAAGGCTATTTATCCAGAACTTTCTACAGCAAGGGAGTCAGCCACTATCGCTTGTGTTTTGGCAGAAACTTAATGGCAGGTAGAGGGGTGGGACAGTTTTGAAGTTAAAAAAAAAAGGAAGGCTTTCGATGCCCTGATTGGAGGCTGTTGACAGGGGAGGCTAGAGGGAGGCCAACATGGAGAAGGGCATTCCTGGTATTTAGTAAGGGGTGCGTGTTTGGCTGTCTCCTCATGGCCTTGAGTTGGAAGCAGAGACACAAATTGGGAGATGTCAGTTATTAACCAAGCCTGGGCCATGTGGGGCGGACTGTTACAGTGACTCTTGTTTGGCTTCCTGAGTTGTTGCTAAGGAGAGAAATCGAACTTTTTCCAAGTCTGACTTTTAACAGGTTGGTTTCTGGTCTGATTATTGTAGATAATGGTTTCTGGGGCAGGTTGCTGCAGATTGTGAATCAGAGCTTTATTTTTTAAAAATACGATTTAGTCATCTTTCATTTGTATATTTAGTCTCTCTAAATAAGGCAGTGTGAAAAACAAAATGCACAAGACAATTAACGAGATGATTTTGTTTAGGCTGTTGCAATGAGAAGTATGTTCATTAGTGGAAAATTTTACAGAGGTAAGTAAGCAAGAGAATTACAGGGAAGCACAGAGCTGGCCTCATTTGAATTACTGAAGAACAGTGGAGATCAGAATCTTAGAATATGCTAGGGCAGGTGGTCTTTGGGTATAGACCCCAAGGCATATGGGAATGGGGAATTTGTCAACCTTTGCTGCACTCTAAGGGCACAGGGCTATGCAACATTGTCACCGGTAAACAGTGGATTGCTTAAAAAAGTCAAAAATCTTGTAAATCATTATTTGCTTGATCTATTATTCCCTCCTAATTAATCTGTCTCTATGATGGCTCCAGCTTGTACAAATTCCATAATATGTTTGTACAGGAACTTGGAGAAGAGCATAATTACTTCAGATAGGAGTTATTCAGGTCAGTTTTAAAGATACATCCACATCTGAACTGGACTTTGAATGATGGCTAGAATGTCGATGAGGACTGCAGATAGATAAAATGGTAGGCAACATGACCCAAAGCATGCAAGTGAGAAACCTTAAAGCTTTTTGGTAGATAGTTAACCTGTGGTGGCCCTATAAAAGACTTGATAGAGATGAAATTTGGCCGAGTTAACCTGGAAAATAGAGGGTAAAGAAGATCTCAAGGATTCTGAAAAATGCAAACATCATTTAGTAGACAATGAGGAGCTAATGAAGGTCTTAAGGCAACAGGGTAGTGAGCCAAAGTGATTCTGTAGGAAGATCGTTCTTATGGCAATATAAAGGGTGTGTTCTTAGAAAGAGATTAGTGAGGAATTTGGGAATGAAAAAAATTTTCTTTGCTCTATTGATGGTAAAGGGCTGGACTAGAAGAGGACTGTGCCTTCTGACAGAAAAGTGAGGACAGCTGTGGTGTTCACATGTCCAGCGGGCATTCCACTTTCTGCTAGTAATAGCATGTCAAAATTGTTTTTTTTTTTTTAAATTAAATCATAGCTGTTAACATTAATGCAATCATGGGATACAATGTGCTGGCTTTATATACAATTTGAAATATTTTCATTGAACTGGTTAACATAGCTTTCATGACATTTTCTTAGTTATTGTGTTAAGACATTTATATTCTACATTTAGTAAGTTTCACCTGTACCCTTCTAAGATGCACCATAAGTGTGGACCCACCAATTACTCTCCCTCCACCCATCCTCCCCACTCCCATCCTCTCCCTTGCCCCTTTTCCCATATTCTTGTGCTGTAGTTGGGTTATGGCTTTCATATGAAAGCTATAAATTAGTTTCATAGTAGGGCTGAGTACATTGGATACTTTTTCTTCCATTCTTGAGATACTTTGCTAAGAAGAATATTTTCCAGCTCTATCCATGTAAATATGAAAGAGGTAAAGTCTTAATCTTTCTTAAAGGCTGCGTAATATTCCATGGTGTACATATACCATATTTTGTTAATCTATTCATGGGTCAATGGGCACTTGGGCTTTTTCCATGACTTAGCAATTATGAATTGAGCTGCAATAAACATTCTGAATCAGATATCTTTGTTATAATGTGCTTTTTGGTCTTATATATGTATATAAATAGAGGAATTATAGGATTGAATGGCAGTTCTATTTTTAGATCTCTAAGTATTCTCCAAATATCTTTCCAAAAAGACCATATTAGTTTACATTTTCACCAGCAATGTAGAAGTGTTCCCTTTTCTCCACATCCATGCCAACATCTCTGGTTTTGGGATTTTGTGATGTGGGCTAATTTTACTTTGACAAGCCAATTAAAAACATTCAGTGAGGAAAAGATTCCCTATTTAACAAATGATGCTGGGTGAACTGGCTTGCAACCTGTAGAAGACTGAAACTGGCCCCACATCTTTCACCATTAACTAAGATAGACTCTCACTGGATTAAAGATTTAAACTTAAGACATGAAATAATAAAAATACTAGCATAAAATGCAGGGGAAACTCTTGAAGGAATTGGCCTAGGCAAATATTTTATGAGGAGGATACCCCAGGTAATTGAAGCAGCATCAAAAATACACTACTGGGACCTGTTCAAACTAAAAAGCTTCTGCATAGCCAAGAACACAGTTAGTAAAGCAAGTAGACAGCCCTCAGAATGGGAGAAGATTGTGTCTCCAACAGAGGTTTCATAGCCAGAATACACAAAGAACTCAAACATATTAGCAAGAAAATTACAAGTGATCCCATCTCAGGGTGGGCAAGGGACCTGAAGAGAAACTTCTCTGAAGAAGACAGGCTCATGGCCTACAGACACATGAAAAAATGCTCATCATCCCCAATCATCAGAGACATGCAAATCAAAACAACTTTGAGATATCATCTAACTCCATTAAATCCCAAAATCCCAAAACCAGAGATGTTGGCATGGATGTGGAGAAACGGGAACACTTCTACTTTGCTGGTGGGAATGCAAACTAATACGTTCCTTTTGGAAAGATGTTTGGAGAATACTCAGATCTAAAAATAGAATTGCCATTCGACCCTATAATTCCTCTACTAGGTATATATCCAGAAGACCAAAAACCACATTATAAAAAAAATCTGTATTAGGATGTTTATTGCAGCCCAATTCATAATTACTAAGCCATGAAAAAGCCCAAGTGCCCATCGATCCACAAATGGATTAACAAATTGTGGTATTTGTATACCATGGAATATTTTGCAGCCTTAAAAAAAAGATGGAGATTTTACCTCTTTCATGTTTACATGGATGGAGCTGGAAAATATCCTTCTTAGCAAAGTATCTCAAGAATGGAATAAAAAGTATCCAATGTACTCAGCCCTACTATGAAAACTATATTGATAGCTTTCATATGAAAGTCCAATTACAGCACAAGAATATGGGGAAAGGGGCAAGGGAGGGGAGGGGAAGGGGGAGGATGAATGGAGGGAGGGTAATTGGTGGGACCATACCTAGGACTATACCCTATCTTAGAAGGGTACAGGTCAAACTTACTGAATGCAGAATATAAATGTCTTAACACAATAACTAAGAAAACACCATGAAAGCTATGTTAACCAGTTCGATGAAAATATTTAAAATTGTATATAAAACCAACACATTGTACCACATGATTGCATTAATGTACACAGCTATGATTTAATTTAAAAAAATGTATAAAGAGAAATCTTAGCTAAAGCCATGAGCCATTGAAACCACCAGCTCTTACTCTTTTCCATGTCATTAATCAAAGCCTAAGAAACATTTTTAAAAATCTTCCAAAATAAGAAAGTCTGCAACCAGGTGGTTTCTCACCAGAATTCTATCAAACATTCAAAGGGGAGCTGGTACATATATTGAAAGATATGTTTCAAAATACTGAAAAGGAAGGAACCCTCCTAATTTCTTCTATGAAGTGAATTACTACCTTTGATACCAAAGCCAAGAAAGAATGCAACAAAAAACTCATTAATGAATATAGTTCCAAAAATTCTCAACAAAATCTTAGCAATCAGAATTCAGTTACACATTTAAAAAAAAGCAATTCATCATGACCAAGTGGACTTCATCCCAGGGATGCAAGGGTGGTTCAGCATACAGAAATCTATAAATGTAATTCACTACATAAACAAAAGTAAAAACGAAAACCATATGATTCTCTTAATAGAGTAAAAAAAAGCCTTTGACAAAATTTAACACCCTTTGATGAGAACACTTAGACAGGACATTCCTAAAATTGCTAGAAGCCATCTACAACAAAGCCGCAACCAACGTTATATTGAATAGAGAAAAAATCGAAAGAATTTCACTTAGAACAGAACCCAGAAAAGTGTCACTGTTCCCACTGCTATTCAACATGGTGCTAGAAATCCTATCCAAAGTAATCAGACAAGAGAAGAATATCAGGGGAATCCAAATGGGGACAGAGGAGGTCAAACTATTCCTCTTCACAGCTGATGTGATCTTATACTTAGAAAATCTCAGAGACTCATCCAAGAGACTGTAGAAACTGATAAAGACATATAGTATTGTCTCAAGATATAAAATTAACATACACGAATCAGTAGCCTTCGTACATGCTAACAATAGTTAAGCCTAGAATCAAATTAGAGACATAATAGTCTTTACTGTGGCATCAAAGAAACTGAAATATCTTGGAATATGTTTAACAAAGGATGTGCAGGATCTCTGTAGAGAGAATTGAGAAAAATTGCAAAGGATGCCAACCAGTGGAAGAAAATACCATGCTCATGCCTCAGAAGAATCAACATTTTTACAATGTCTGTTCTACCTAAAATAATCTACAGATTCAGTACAAATCCCACTAAATTACCAATTTTATACATTGTGGATCTTGGAAAAATAGTTATGTGATTTGTATGTAATCAGAAAAAGAACCCAAATAGTCAAACGATTCTATGAAATAAGAACAAATTTAGAGACATCACTTTACCAGACCCCAGACTATACTACAAGTCTAAAGTGATCAAAATAGCATGGTGTTCGCATAAATATAGATACTCAGACCTATGAAACAGAGCAGAGAATGTAGAGATGAAATCAGACTCATATTTCCATCTGTTCTTTGACAAAGCAAACAAAAGCATATACTGGTGAAAAGATGCCTTATGCAATAAATGGAAGAACTAGTTAGCCACATGTCAAAGACTGAAACTGGACCCATATCTCCACCACTTACAAAAATTAACTCATGATGGATAAAAGATTTAAATCTAAGACACAAAACTATAAACACCTTGAAGAACGTATGGGAAAAACTCTTAATCTTATTGGCCTAGAGAAGTATTTCTGAAAAAGACAATCACAGCAACAGCAAAAATAAATAAATAGTTAAAGAGTTTTTGCACAGCTAAGGACACAACAAAGCAAAAAAAACCCTACAGCATGGGAGAAGATATTTGCATGCTATCCATTCAACAAAGGACTGATAACCAGAATCTACAAAGAACTTATGCAAATAAACAACAACAAAAGAAGTAACCCCATTAAAAGTGGGCAAGAGACATGAACAGGAACTTTCCTTGAAAAGATAGACTAATGGTGAACACACACATGAAAAAAATCCTCAATGTCTCTAATCAACAGAGGAAACGTAAATCAAAACCACACTGAGATACCACCTAACCCTGGGCAGAATGTCTTATATCATAAAGTCTCAAAACAAAAGATGCTGGCATGAATGTGGAGAGAAAGTTTGTGGGGCTGCAGACTGGTGCACTCTCTATGGAAGGCAGTATGGAGGTTCTTAAAAGAGCTAAAAGCAGACCTACCGTTCAATCCTGCAATCCCTTTACAAGGTATTCATTCAAGAAAAAAGGCTTTGTACAAGAAAATACTTAACTCGAATGTTTATAGCAGCACAGTTTACAATGGCAAAGATGTGGAAACAACCCAAGTGCCCTTGAACACAGGAATGAATTATCATGGTGTATATATGCTGTGGAATATTATTCAGACATAAAAAAATGGAGATTATGTGTCTTTTGAAACAATCTAGGTGGAACTAGAGAACCATTCTCCTAAAGTATCACAAGAATGTAAAAATAAACATCATATGTACCCAGTACTAAACTGGAACTAGTACATTACCACCTACATGATCACACGAGAGAGAAACTCAATGAAATTCAAACAGGCAGGAGGAGGGGAGGGGTTGGATATGTTCCCACCCAACGGGAGCTCCCACCCATATACATGTAATTACAGGTATATGGCATATTACCTAGCTGTGGAACACATCTACATATTGGACTTTAACCTTATAGATGCAAAGTATGGAATCTAACAGTTGGTATTCCCACATTAATCTGAAAAAATAAGAAAATGAAAATACAAATTTCTGCATTCTCTCCAAGAATCTTCTCTTCTGGACATTCTCATCCATACAATTTAGGATGTGACCCAAGATATGTGTATATTAAATAAGCCTCCAATTGCTATTCATGATAGCCAAGTTTGCACATAGTAGTCCACTCTTTATTGTATGGTGCCTCTGACTGCTTCTCAGCTCTCCAGTGCACTCTTAAAACGTTTTTAGTTTCCCTATGTGGCAAGCTACATCCTCCTTTAGAGAGTTCATGCTTGGCACTCTCTCTTCCTGGAATCCCTTTCTCTTCCTCCCTAATTACTCATTAACATATGCCAAAAGCCCAGCAATCTTTCAAGAGCATGTTTCAATATTTCCTTCAGGAAGCCTACCCTCGCCCCAGTAGTTTGTTAGCCTCCCACCCCACCTCTGCAATTATACCATTTTCCATTGTGTTACAGTTTTGGTTAATGTGAGTTCTCTATCCTGCTAGACTGAACTTCTAGGGCAGGAATTTTTTCATTTCTGGACTCAGCATCTAGCTCAGTTTCTTAATAATGACGGAAGTTAATAAATATTTGTTGAAAGAATAAAAGGCAGGGAGGAAGGAATGCCTTGAATTATACCAATTGTTTCAAAAATATTTCTTGGAGCCCTGAAAATCTCAGGGCCAAGTGAGGGTTAGGATAGAGCCCTAAATAGGGAGGATTCTTGTATCTCCCACCCTCCCCCCAGGCCACCATCTCTGATTCAACCAAATCAATTCTGCTTTTTAATTTTCCATATGTTAATGAACAGTGTACATTTGAGTAGAAGAGAGAAGATGACACTAAAATAAATGTGGGAATCATAGCACTGGAGCCTAGTTTGCCTTTATGAAACCCCTTTGTGCATTTATGCTCTCTGTGCTTTAAAATAAACTGAGAAAATTTGATGAATTCGAGAAATAAAGCCAAGTGATCCAAGTTGGGAAATTAATCTGTGATGGACTATTAGAGATTTCTTAACCCTTTCTGATCCAGTTTTTCTGCCACCTGCTCACTCCCCAGCTTTTATGTACTAGGTAGGAAAGAGGTTGAAGGATTACTTTTAATTATTCTATAGTTTTAAAAGAGAAACACAAATGCAAACTTGTGTGATTTTATTATCTATTTTAGGTTACATAAAATAATTAAAGTGTTTTCATCTATTTTTGTTTGTAATATTTTTGAGTGTGATACTTCTGAAGCAATTTCCAGGATGAAGTCCAGGCTTCCTCCACCACGTCTCACAGTAGAAAATGGTTCCACCTTTCTCTTCTTCTGCTGCAAATCATGCAATCCTTTGTTGCCTTTTTAAATTTCACTTTATAAAATGCATCTTCCTCAGTGTCAGAAGATGATGGTCTTCTCCTCTCTCTTGAATTTCTGTTCTTCACATTGCTCACAAGCTGAGTGATGAGATTTCTACTATAAGACAGGTATGTCTGGGCCAGTCATGGTGGCTCATGCGTATAATCCTAACACTTGGGGTGGCTGAACCACATGGATCACTTGAGCTGAAGAGTTCAAGACCAGCCTGGCAAGAGTGAGACCCCTTCTCTACCAAAATTTAAAACTTAACCCAGATTTTGTGATGTATGCCTGTAGTCCCAGCTACTCAGGAGGCTGAGGCAGGAGGATTGTTTGAACCCAAGAGTTTGAGGTTGCTGTGAGCTATGATTCCATGGCACTTTACCCAGGGTGACAAAGTGAGACTCTGTCTCCAATAAATAAATAAATAATAAAGAAAAGTACATCCACACTTTTTCTCCACCCTCTTTCTTATTTAGTGAGTAAAGGATGTAACTGTTCATAACTTCCATCAGCCAGAAGAAAGTTTTTTCCACCATTTGTAGTAATGTTGTCTTTATAAATTCATAACATCCACAGTGTGCACATTACACCTCACATTGTGTGCATTAGGTGAGATCTTACCGATTACCCTCCTTCCTCCAGCATATCACCCTTTCCCTCCTCTTCCCTCCCCCTTGCTAGAATATATTTGCATTTTATTATTCATGTAGACATCTAATTATTTATATATTACTTTCTTTTTTCAATTCTTTATTAAATCATAACTGTGTATATTAATGCATTTCTGGAGTACAATGTGCTGATTTGCTATACAATGTGGATTGCTTACCTCTAACTGATTAACATAACTGTCTCCTGGCTTACTTATTTGTTATGGTAAAAACATTCATACTCTATTCTTAATAGTTTAGAAATGTATCATTGCATTAAGCACATTAGTTTGGATCTCACTGAATACCCTCCCTGCTTCTGACCTGCCCGCTTCCCTTCTCTCTCTTTCATCTTCTCTCCTTCTTTCTGGACTATAGTTATGTTTTACCATTCCTATGAATGTGTGGATGATTATATACTGACTTCATAGTAGTGTTGAATACATTGGATATTTTTTTTCCCATTCTTTAGATACTTCACTAAGAAGAATATGTTCCAGTTCCATCCGTGTAAACATAAAAGATGTGAAGTCTCCATATTTTTATACCTGCATATTATTCCATGGTGTATATATATCACAACTTTTTAATCCCTGCATGGGTTAATGGGCACTTGGGTTGCTTCCATGAGTTGGCAATTATGAATTGGGCTGCAACAAACATTCTGGTACAGATGTCTTTGTTGTAAACTCATTTTTGATCATCTGGGTATGCACATAGTAGGGAGATTACAGGATAAAATGGTAGGTCCACTTTTAGTTCCTTGAGTGTTCTCCAAACTTCTTTCCAAAAAGGGTACATTGCTTGCATTCCCACCTTCAGTGTAGAAGTGTTCCGTTCCCTCCACATCCATGCCAACATCTGTAGTTTTGGGATTTTGCTATGTGGGCTACTCTTACAGGAGTCAGATGATATCACAAGGTGATTTTGATTTGCATTTCTCTGATGATTAAAGATGGTGAGCATTTTTTCATGTGTTTGTAAGCCATGCGCCTGTCTTCGTCAGAAGTTTCTGTTCAAGTCTCTTGCCCATATAGAAATGGGGTTATTCTTTTCTTATTGATTAATTTGAGCTCTGTATGGATTCTAGTTATCAGATCTTTGTCAGAAGCATAACCTGAAAATATCTTTTCCCATTCTGAAGGCTGTCTGTTTGCTTTATATACGGTGCTCTTGGGTGCACAAGATCTTTTCCCATTCTGAAGGCTGTCTGTTTGCTTTATTTATGGTGCTCTTGGGTGCAGAAGCTTTTTAGTTTGATCAGATCCCAGCATTATAATTTTGGTGTTGCTTCAGTTGCCAGGGGGTCTTTCTCATAAAAAATTCACCCAGGCTAATTTGTTCAATTGTTTTTCCTGTACTCTCTTCTACTATTTTTATAGTTACATGTTTTAAGTTTAAATCTTTTATCCAGTGAGAATCAATTTTTGTTCGTGGTGAAAAGCAAGAGTCCAGTTTCATTCTTCTACAGGTTGCCAACCAGTTCACCCAGCACCATTTGTTAAATAGGGAATCTTTTCCCCAATTTATGTTTTTGATAGACTTATCAAAGATCAAATGACAGTAAATGGCTGGGTTTATCTTTTGGTTCTCTTTTCTCTTCCATACATCTACCTCTCTGTTTTTGTGCCCGTACCAGGATGTTTTGATCATTACAGATTTATACTGTAGCCTGAAGTCTGGTAACGTGATACCTCCTGATCTGTTTTTATTTTTGAGTAGTGTATTTGCTATTTGAGGTTTTTTCTGATTCTATATAAAATGAAGCACTATTTTTTCAGGCTCTTTAAAGTATTACAATAGTGCCTTAATAGGGATTACATTAAATTTGTAGGTTGCTTTGAGTAGTATAGACATGTTAACAATGTTGATTCTTCCCAACCATGGATATGGTATATTCTTCCATTTGTTAACATCTTCAGCTAGTTCTCTTCTCAGAGTTTCATAATTCTCTTTATAGAGATCTTTCATGCCCTTTGTTAGATAAATTCCCAGGTATTTCATCTTTTTTGGCACTATGGTAAGAGGAATAGAGTCCTTGACTGTAATTACAGCTTGACTATTGTTGGCATATACAAAAGCTACTGATTTGTAAGTATCAGTCTTGTATCCTGAGACACTGCTGTATTCCTTGATCACTTCTAAGAATTTTGTAGTTGAGTCCCTGGGTTTTTCCAGGTATAAGATCATATTGTCCACAAAGAGTGACAGTGCAATGTCCTCTGACCCCATTTGAGTACCCTTGATCTCCTTCTCTTGCGTGATTGCGATGGCTAGAACTTTCATTACTGTATTGAATAGCAGTGGAGACAATGGACATCCTTGCCTAGTTCCAGATCTGAGTGGAAGTGTTTTCAATTTTACTCCATTCAGTATGGTATTGGCTGTGGTTGGCTGTAAAAGG